>JAMKCH010028591.1:0-56504 GCA_023653785.1 Ophioderma brevispina | reverse complement strand
ACTGAACTGCAACTCTGCCACCTGAGCTACCAGCCTGTTTGGTAGAGGAGCGATTAGACTACACTATTTGTAATGTCCCAAGGTGTCCATCATTTTCCTAGCGATACATCAGGCAAGGTATATTTACATATGCAATTTATATTTGATTTTGAAATTTTAACTACGTAGTTCTTCCGGGGTGAATATTTATTAATCGTCTCGTCTAGTATATGGAGGTCGCCGTTCGAATCTGAACCATGCTACCTCTAAAACCTTCGTGTGACTGTCTTAAAAATCACCCTACAGTAACGAGAGTAAAACAAGGGTGTGGGCGAGACTGAAGTGTTGAAAACCATTGCGCACCGGCTTAGAGGAGGAGAGCTCGGACCCAGGTCAAACATCCGTTTACCCTCAACTCAGAAAAGGTTTGAACAACCTTGGTAGATTAGTGTGACCCTCTACATCAACTCTAGTAGGTAGTACTCTCAAATTGTGGTATCATTTGTTTCAATAGGGGGCCAATTAAGTTACACAGGGGTCAATCTTTTAAAATGCTCCAATCTGTTGAAATGTAATGCCTCTTGTCCGTCCTAGTCATAGGTTCCTAATGTATAGTTTGGTACCATCTATAACAATTGGTTTTGGGGTTATAATAGGTAAAGATGGCTAAAATGGTTTTAAAAATGTCAATTTCTATTGTACCGGGGTCAAAATCAGAAGTTGCTCCAATTTTGGTACAAATGAGAGAATCTGTTTTCATCTACTAGCTTATGGTCAAAATAAGGAATATTTGTACCATCCGCGATGCACAGTTCCCAGTTATTCGACACAATAGGATCATAGGGCACCATAATCCAATTGGTGTGACCTTCTTTGACCGTATCTCCGGAGTAACAGTTAACAGTAAATCAACTAATCACTTTTTGTGAGTCTTCTACCCTCATGCAATAATTTGCAAGTATTTACCATATAATCAGATTAACTTTTAATGTTGGACCACACCTGTACAAATTGAGATTTAACCTTTTTAACCCTCCAAAACCATGGTCGTAAGTGGTACGAACTATACATTTTTGTAGGCGTGTCCGTATAGAAGTCCCATGGATTGCCATAAGGTATTGCATTCATTCCGTCAAGCATACTGCACAACGTCATACAGCTCATGAACGGAATCAAATGGCAATATCTCAATTGCATCAGTGGGACTTCTATATTATATGAAACGTCTACCAACATTTTTTTGGATCCTTATGATTAGATGGACATATGGCATCATTTCAACATGATTGGCATTTTTAAAATTTAACACCGTTAAAACTTAAATGCCCCTATTGAAACAGTGATACCACAATTTGGAAGTACTACCTACCAATCATTAATGTAGAGGGTCCATACTCACTAACCCCCCCCACCCCCTCCCCACCCCTCCAAGGGTAAACTTTTTCTGTAGTGAGGGTAAACGAAACTCCTTAAATAGGCCCCTATGATATTCTGCGAGGGATTCTAGGGATTCTCATAATCATGAAGGGTTACATGCATTGTGTGTCACTTCTTCAGCATCCGGTAATCCGAACAAAATCTCTTGGATCCGCTTTTCCTTTGTGACAAGACAATCAGAAGAGCCAACGGACTTGAAGGGCTCAGATATTCCTTTTTTAACATGTCGCTTACTTGTTTGTCAGCTTCTGCTTTCATTGGTGGTGATAGGTGTCTCGGTTTCTGTCGGATTGGCAGAGCATTTCCAGTTTCCATCCATCCACCTCTTTCCAGATCGCCTTGTTTCAGATGAGAAAACCTTGATGTTATTACAAGCAATTCTGCAACCCGTGCATGATGTTCCATTGAAACAGGTCCGGCTTCTGCTTACTTTTACCTGATCCATCTATAATTATATTTTCACAGCTCAACACTGGGCCAAAGTTCTTACATATGTATTCTTTTCACGTAGGTCTTAAAATTTCAGATTAACGCGCATAGGATGTGGTTTGGCTTTGTTTGATCAAGATCCACAACAACTCTGGCCACAACAGACCGGGCATCTGTTAGTTTACTTTATGCCTAGGCTCTATCATGCCCAGGCCTTTAGTTCATTTGCCTTGTCATTTTTTTACTGGTATCAAAATTTCATGCCAGCAGGAATGGTTACATGTTTAACAAAAAAGTTATTTTTTAACTGAAAAACTTCATAGAACAGTAGAAAACAGCAGTATTTCAAAGATAAGAAATCATCCATTCAATTTATGTGTTGTATTAAGTTCCAACAGAGCCACAGACACTAATGAACATGAAAATATCTGACTTTTGTCCTTACTAGGTTTCTTCTGGTCGTTCACTGTAGTGTACGTTAGGAATACCTATTCCTTGATCGAGATGCAAAAACTCTGATTTTGATTATATTCCTGATTTTCTGATTTAGCAAAAAAAATTTCCACTGATACGGCCTTTATTACGCCCATAAGCTTTGTGTTGGATAATAACTGCACAACATCTCCATTGGCGTAACCAGCGGGGGCAAACTGCCCCTCGGACCAACTAAAATGGGGCGGAGAAACGAAAAAGGGGGAAACGAAAGAAGGGGAGAAGACAGGGTTAGCAAGAGGGGAAAAGAGAAGGCATGTGAAGGAGACAGACCGGTGAAATAGGAAGGAGAAGGGAAAAGAGATCCGGGGGAAGAGAAGGGAATAGATAAAACGGGAAGGAGAAGAGATAAGGCAAGGGGAAGGAGAAAAATAGTTTGTTGTGTGGTGCTCAGGTCGAAGTGGCCCCCCCCCCCCTTAAAAACGCCCCCCCCCCCCCCGTTCTTCAGAATTTTGAACCGTCTAGAAAAAAATTTGGGTCGACCCGGCGAGCGAAGCGAGCTGAAAAAATGTGGAAACTTATTGAGTCTTGCCCCTCGGAGGCTCAGGTCTCTTACGCGCCTGACACTCTCTGGAATACCAAACTGGTCTATTGTGTACATCAACGATGCATCCGGTCATGCCCATGAATCCATTCCAAGCAATGATCAGTTAATCCTTGCTTAATCACAACAACTGGCATTAACTATGAACAGTCCTATTCTGACATTCATCATCGCCAACCCACATTGCCAATTGAATCTTACAGTGTGTTTAGAAGCTTTCCACAGGGTTTAGGGTGGTTTGAATTTTCTGGACGGGCTATTATAATTCTGGATGGAAATTATTAATGTTCCCGTATCCACCAAGAACTATGTCGGCATGGTCAAAGACGTAACCTTCGGCGGTCAGTGAGAGCCCGGTGTTGGAGCCTATGTGACAGAGGCTCCAACCCAACGGCACCATGTGTAGACTGGATTGCTGTATACAGATGCTACTTCATTTCTCACTTTGATTTTTGAGCCCTTTTTATCCGCTTCAGACAAGACCTGAATGTTTGTCTATATGCCTCTGCACCAATTCATATGCTTGAGCACTGCCTGCCTAACCTCATCATAATCACTACATCTGTCTTATGAATGGGGAAATATTGCCGGGTTTTACCAATGAAACAGATGACTGTACAGCAACAGGATCCAAGATCTTGTGTCTTGGCTGAAATCTATTCATGCAAGTTGATATACTTACATATTAGTGATGGACCATGGACCAAATTAACCATTATTTCAGCAGCACAAATGAGTTGTAAACGGATCATAAAATGTAAATGTGGGTATATTCATTATTTTAGCCAGGTTTTTATCAACAAATATGTTTCAATCAATAGTATTACAGGACATTAAAATCACTAAATTTTCAAAAGCCGTTTTTCTCCAAATATGAATCTGCAAAACAAATCGCGTGTTGATACGGCTCTGGACAATATTATAATATTTTGTCACACGTTTGGTAGAGTTCCTTTGGACTTCGACAAGGAAATTTTCTGAGGTAGAAAGTTGCTGAGTACCATTATGATGTCTGTGTAGCAGCTCATTTGGCGATGTATGTTTTTGAAGTTGCGCATTCTCTCTGACACCTGGAATATGCTGATATGTTGGGTGATGCTTATGGAGTCGCAACATATTTTGTATGCTAAAAGCTCCTAGAACCTCGACAGACAAATGCCAGTTATGCAAATGAGATGTGACCATGATTTGTAGTCTGAATAATACTAGTTGTTTGGGTGCAGGTGAAAAAGTGTCTTTTCTCATTGACGGGAACAACCTAATCCTCGGCATTTACCCCATCAAACCTGAGTTTGTGATATCATTAGAACTTGTCTTAAGACTTTCCATTACGGTGCCGTCCGCTAACAATATCTGGATCTGGGTATTATGCTCCAGTAAAGTGGGGTCACTAGAGTTAGTGACCAACGATCTCAACTGGGAGGTGGGTTATGAATTGGTTAAGTGGTTGTGAGTCTCATCTTAAATGATGGAGCATCCAAGATGTTATGTGGACGTTCATCCCAGTAGTGTCTTGTAGTCCAAAATCTTAGATTTAGCTGGTTGGTCTTTGATAACTAAGGGAATGAGTTCGCTTAAGTTGACGTTTACTAGATGGTTACGCCAGTCAATATCAACAAGATCATGTGAAAGCTTGTACTTCACAAAGCAGACCTTTATAGGAAATCACCTTTGTGTAATCTTAGCCTTCTATATGGGCAGCTCATTCACACAGAGTTGATTGTCGTCCGTATCTACCTCCTTAGCGTAGATAGTAGGGCTATCGGAAAATACCTGAGCAACCTTGGGCTACTATATGGGTTGCTTACGGTTCCTGGACAATTGTTTTCTACAGTAATCTATCAGCTTTTTGTAAACAAGCAATTATTAATCGGCATGGAAAATGGTTATGTTGGATTCAAATAACACTGTAGAATTAAGGGTATCTTTACAAATATGAAATTACAAATATTGCATACCAATCACAAAAAAAAACAAAAAAAAACAAAGGATGATAATTGCTGCTACATTTCAAGATATCAGTCTGAGAATTCACATTATTTTGTTCAGACATGTTCAAGTTTATTTCCAAACAGCAGATGACACTTGTCACAAGTATGTGCGTGTATATGGTAATTAGTTGAACAGGTCGGCCGATGGTGGCACCCATAGGTGGAGGCCACTTGCTCAGTGGGACTGCCATTTCCCTTTGTTTATTCTTGGACTTTGCTAGGCCTATGGGCTATTCCAAATGAATTTCACATGCCCCAAGGAACACACAATGAGTAGAATACCTTCCACATGTGGTATTGAATTCATTTGGAATAGCCTGGGGGAGGTCATGATCAATTCATGGGTGTCACATGCACTGCACATGAACAAGTCAGGGTGAACACATGGTGGTCATATGCACTACATATCACCACCAAGTGTTTATCATGAATTGGTCATGTCTATTCCAGATGTATTCAAAGCTCCCATAGGAAGGCATATACTCAATTCCAGTTGTACCTTCCATTCATATGAAAATAGCCCAATCACTCTTGCTATCTTTTTTTTTTTAAAATAAGATAGAAGCTGAAACTGGATGACTTGGCAAACTATGCTAGTTGATATTTCATTTTGAGGCCTGCATTCAATATAAAAAAATATCAATTTGATATGTAGATACAAAGATAAAACATACAAGAGATTATCAGCAATTTTCACAAAAGCAAGACTTGAAGTCTTATCTAGATCTATGACAAATAAACTACATTTTTTCAGACCATATTTGAGATGATAGTGGAATTTTGAGGCAATTTTTAGACTGTGTCAATAGCGTGAAATGGGGAGCTGTAAGTATGATGGATCCACTATCCCTTTGGCACTGTTGTATTGTTTCTTGCAATGGATACAACTGTTTGGAAAGCAGCGAGGAGGATGAGATATTTTATACAGCATTCAAGGGGATCAAGACCTGAAAATGCACCAAGGATCTTAGCAGTACAACAAAATGTTTGTGGAGATGGACCACCACCATTGCTGATGCCAATTAACGATAGAATATATTATGACAAACCCCCTTTTGGCTACAGTCCCCAGGGTTAGGTACAGATAGCTACATAGTTCCAGTATCAGCTCAAATGTAGTGTAAAAGACTTAATACATGTAGTCCGAAGGTTGTACACTCTATACTTTTAAAGGTGCAATGAGAGATTTCAAATAACAAGTGTCCCTAAAAACATGAAAATTATGATTTTTGCACTGGAGTAAAGCTTTCTATCAAAAATATCTCCATCTGAAAGGATTAGGCTGAGAACTGTTGCTTTGGTACAAAAATTGTGGAATTTCTAATTTCCTATAGGAGCAAATATGAAATTCAGCCTATGTTTTCTACTGAAATATAAGCATATACAAATCACCTTTTGTTTTCATTTTGAGTAATTTCTGTAGGCAAATAAAAGGTAGAGAATCTATTGAGTGTCTAATCTATATGAAATCACTACATATCACAGAAAATATGGATGACTTGAATCTTGTCGCTGCACCTTTAATAGCAACATATCCTCCTCCTTTTGAGCAAAATTGTTCTAAGAATATTGTTAAATTCTCTTTTTTATCTCCAATCTTCCACAAACAGCACCACTGACCTTTAATGGTATATGTCACAACTATTAATATTAGCCAATCTAACATTTTTAAAGGTGCAATAAGAGATTTCACATAACAGGAGTCCCTAAAAAATATGAAAATTCTGATTTTTGCACCAATGTAAAGCTTTTCATCAAAAAATCCCCATGTGAAAGGATTAAGCTGAAAAAACATTTTTGGTACAAAAAAATTGAAATTTCTAATTTTGTATAGGAGCAAATACAAAATTCAGCCTATGTTTTATATTGAAATTAAGCAAATGAAAATCACCTTTTGTTTTCACTTTCAAAGCATTTCTGTAACCAAAGACAAGGTAATAAATCTTTTGGGGATCTTATCTATATGAAATCATTGCATATGACACAATATGTGGGTGCCTCAAATTCTCTCGTTGCACCTTTAAGTAATATCAGAGACTGGCAGTACATTGAATTTCCAGAAATCTAGCCAGCAATTGCTTGATTTCTATAACATATCACACATTGATACTGATGTGCCACAAATGCCTTAATCACTATCCCTCACAAAAATAGTTTCTATCAATGAATTATATATACTCATCTATCCATATAACAGGCTCTATACAAAATATGAGTTAATATTTTTTCCAGATTTTATACAGTTGATAAATACACAATTACAATATTAACATAATTTACACCTACTGTACTTGACCTCATTTAATCTAATGAGTACGGACCAGGATTCACTGAAATGGTTTTCTTCAATAAGCCATGTCTTATTCTGAAATGCCTTATCTCCTTGACCAATCAGTAATACCATATGTATTTATAGGAATGTTAACTGTGGCACTTATTTAAATTATATGCAGAGATGTCTCATTTTGGTTGACACAGCAACTGTTAAAGGAATTTATTGGTATAAATCTATCGGCACATATATAATGAAATATCCCTAAATATGACGTACCAGATGGTTTGCATGGTCATTGGAGTATTCCTTGCGAAGAAAACATCATTTTCACGCTTAACTTTCGAAGCAGTAGACGATTTAAGGAAGCCGCCACGTTTATTATTTACGCTATCGTTTTGCACAAGCCATGTTTAGTCTTAGAATATTTGAAGTTTGCTAATTTCTTACAGAAAATGACCAAAATATAACTTTTTTCTATGAAAATTGTTGTTAGTATCATTCTTAGCAAAATTAAGCCTCAAAAAGGAAATCTGTAAAGTGATTTGATGTTGAAAATCTTCAAACATAAAACCTGTGGTTTGCTAAAAATATTAAATGGGTGGGGGCACTCACATATTAAATGGATATGGGTATAAGGCTCATTGCTTCCAAACCCAGGGACATTCGGTGAATTTGCAAAGTTTTCCAAAAATGGGGCCTTTGGGTAAGATTTTTGCAAAATTTTCTAAAAAAATAAAGGTCTTTGGATGAAAATTTTCCATATTTTCCCACAAAATAGGGGTCTTTGGGTGACAGTGGTAAAATTTTCACAAATATGGGGTCTTTGGGTGAAATTTTCAAAAAATATGGGGTCTTTGGGTGACAATGATGCTGAAAAAGGGGGTCTTAACAGTCTTACATACATGTCACTTCCAAAATGGGAGTGCCCTCCGGTGGCGGCCATCTTGAAAAACAACTTAAGTGTCATTACATGTAGAGTTTATAAGCAATAGACCATTTTCACGATCCCCGAAATGCATCTCGTTCGGTGCCCATTTCCATCCGGGAACTTGTACCAGAGGTCATGTTTACAAAAAAATTTGCTGTTCGTTCGCGTCGCCGAACAGTGCCTAAAATTACAATACAAAGTACCTTTTCACGTGAAGTTAATCTTACAAAAATGTAGAAGAATATCTATGGAACAAAAAAACAATCGAGGCACTGGTGTTGAAATTCACGACAAAACGTGATATTTTCGATCGTAACTGTGCCCTACTTGTCACCTGACGGACGATTACACAACTATAGTGCAACGTCACAGATAGGGTAAGTTTTCTGGTATTTTCTTTACGCTCCTAACCGTATGTTTTTAGCCGACTTGAGGCTGGTATAAGTTCCCGGATGGAAATAGGCACCGAATGAGATGCATTTCGGGGATCGTGCAAATGGTCTATTGCGAAGTGGTTTTTGATTTTCATCTCCACCTGAGATTCCTTTTGCAGAAAATCTTGTTTTACGATCACGGTTTTATGGCAAAGTAGTTTGCCCAAATTTGGTCTGCAAATGTTTTCCAAAAGGGCTTTATCCAGTTCACACAGAAAGTAAAGGAATACATAGAAAACCTGAATGTGGTTTTTCGGCCTCTACAAGTGAGATGTTTCTTTGACAACAAAATTATATGAATTCTGTTGTTTGTGGTTATTTTAAAAAAAAAGCAATTTTCTCAGAACTATGAAAAGTGGATTTCGGCCCTTTTGGAAACCAACTCTTCATATAGTGATTGTTAGGAGTGGCATGAATTAAAATTATACATCCAAGGTGATTTCAAAAACCATACTACGCCCGTAAGCAAAGCTGAGGGACACGCTATGGTTTCAAGATCACTGAGGGCTTGTGCCCCAAACAAAACATAGTCAGTATTTATTTTACATACCAAATATTAAAGATTTTTGTCACTGCTTAGTTAAAAGCACATTTTAAAAAAAAGGTTTGGTTGCAGAAAATGCTCAGAGAATGTGCTTGCCGAACTCTAACGCATGCGTGATATGATTTTACACAAGGATTACCATGCATGCAGAACTACATGTATGACCAAGGCTTGGTCAAGTTTTCTTACTTTCCACCAAATATGAGGACATAGTTAGAATTATGCCTGCACTCTTAACCAATCAGATGACAGAAATCTTCAGATGAGGTATATAATAAAAACTATTAATCATCATAAAATTATTAACACTTTTTTTAACATTATGCACATTTCTAAGAACAGAACAGTGTTTTTAGTATGCACCTTCAAACTTTCTTACCAAGTCTCTGATTGGCTCTTACATCATATTAGCACAGGGATTAACCAATCAAATCTGTTGGTAGTGCCCAGGGGGTTAAGCAGTAATACCACATTCCCTCAACAGCCACAATCCCAGAAAGGACCTGCACACACACATATAATCGGCTATTGATTCACTGTAACTGCTTTCGAAACATTTGAAGGCGATGGCTGTGTTCCAGCAGGGATTGCTGTCTTTGTGCTTGTGACAACATTCTTTTTAGAAGCAGCTAAAATCTGTGCCATTTGTGACGTTGTAACACCCTGCTGCGGTTTATCTTTCTTTGGTACTGTAATTTTAACCCCACTACTAGTTTTTGGTGTTGCAAATCTAACTCCTGGGTTTTTTGCAGGTTGGTTAGTAGTTACTACGGGTGCACCTGTTGCCATGGCAACACCTGGTGCTACAGTTGCTGGGTTCACTGACACTCTTGGCCTTAAGGCTGTTGTATTCAAAAGTGGTGTTGTTAAGGGTATGGGAGTGGTTATGGGAGCCGAAGGCAATTTAGCTCCAGGAGTTGCTAGACCGGTAATTGGAGACAAAATGGCCGCCTGTGTTGTTCCCGCGGTGATTGGTATTGTTGGATTTTGAAACGGTAGAGGAGACATTGTTAATTTTTGCAACGCTGCCGTTCCAAGGGGTAATGTAGTGTATGCAGGGGTGGTTGTTACCAAAGCTTTATTTAATGCAAGAGGAGGCCCCAGCGTGACTGGGTACGGTGATAGTGCCGCTAGTGATTGGTACGGCGCCACCGTAGGGGAAACCATTGGCGCAATTGCAGGCGTAGTTATTGTTTGTGTTGAAATTGGTGCAACTTTACCAGATGCAACTGTAGTCATTGGCTGGGTGGTAATGATTTGGGTAATAACTGACTGTGTCACAGTTGTCACGGCAACAGGCGGTCGTAAAACAGTCTGAGGTAACGCTGATTGAATGAGAGGTGATTGCGCCAGGCTATAAGCAGCCACTGGGGGCTGTGTGAATAGCACCTGCGTCAGAGCTGACGGTTGCATTGCAAGAGGCGATAAAAAACGAGGGCGCTACAGTTCTTGGTGTAAGTGCTGTTGGTGGCGCTACACTAGCTATAGTCGCACTATTTGCAGAGGGTTGAATTTGGGCACCATGTAGAGCAGGTGAAATAGGTCTTAAAGTTGAACCTGTAGTAGGTCCTACTGTTTTAGGTACCATGGCTGGTTGGATCAGCGACTTTGTCGTCACAGAAGGGTACATTACACTTGATGTCACGACCGGGTGAGAAACAGCAGACGACGTCAAGGCAGTCGTGATGACATTCTTGCTGGCTACTGTCACAGCTGTAGCTGTAGTGGGTTGCGTGGTAACACCGATTAAACTTACAGGAACCGGCGGGTACACTGCAGGACTCCAGGCTGTCTAAACGGGGCATGGATTACTGAGGTATGGCTACCCGGTGTTGGACGCCGTGCAGGCGCCCTCACTCCAGGAGCTTGCTTGCCCAAAAGTTGACTCACAGTTTGTCTACTACCTGATTGGCTATTCACACCCATGTGTTGCATAGCAACAGGTATACTTGTCCCTGATTGGCTAATGGAATGTGTAGTATTTGTAGGCAGAACTTGTGTCGGGATGACACTGCCGGGGTAGACAGTTTTACTCATGACACTATGACGTTCCTCAAATGCACCAATGATAGGCTTACCGGCCTGCTTACGAGCCAACTGGCTTATTATGGGCAACGTTTCTGTCCGTTGTGGCTTGGTAGGCGATGGCGCCTGTGCCCTATGCGTAATGATATGACGACTGATAACATATGGTCCGGAATGTATCTCCTTGGTAACAGAATGCATGACTTTGGGCCCGACAACCTCTGGGGTACGATTTCTTGGCTGGAAAGCTTGCAGAAGCGGTTGAATTGGTTGTGGTTGTGGCTGGGATGGTTGTACTGGTGATTGAGCTCTTGATTTTCTCTCTTCTTCTTCAGCTTCTATAGTGTGAAATTATATTTAGGAAAATTAGTATCAACATAAGGCCTAAAAAAAAAAATTGTGTGATTGGCGTAACATAGAAAAAAAAATAGGGTAGGTAGGTCGGATTTTTTTTTTTTATGTTTCACATACCAGAACACAAAATATATGACACACATACAAAAACAATTGGCACATCTTCACTTTTTCTGTAACACATCTTTTTATTTGTCATTTTGAATGTCCTGCAATCCTTTAGAGTACCGAAGTATGGCGTCATGGTTTTTAAAACTTTTTTTTTTTTGCACACAAAAAAATAAAAATATTTAGGGTCGGCGGTAAAAATAGGGTCGGTCGGGTTATGCCAATCAAACAATTTTTTTTAGGCCTAATTGTAAATAATTTTACACTTCAAAAACACACACACAAGATATAAATGTCAGTGAGAAAAAAATCACTGACCATCCAAGATTTGAACCCGTCACCTTCTAATCACTGGACAGATGTTCTACCCACAGAGTCGTCATCATAGGGGAAAAGTAGTTCAACCCCCATTCATCCAACATAATCTATTCTAAAAAGCTCAGAATGAAGAATTTGATTGGAAAAGAAAAGCAGCTTAAAACACAAATTTAAACTCCTGCCACACATAACAGAAATGACAGTGAGAAAAAGCATTAGGATTTGAAACTAAGACAATACACCATCTGTCCAGCAATCACAAGGTCCAAAGTTGAAATCTTGAATTGTCAGTGATTTTTTTCATCACTGACGGTAACTTTTTTAACCAAAACATATCTATAGATCTATAGCCTTTCACATTATAACTTTCTTAGACTTTTTTTAGTCTTATAGTTTCAGCCAATTTTTGTCTAGGCCCTAAATAATGGTGTAGGTGTAGGTAGGTGTAGTAAAGGTATGTTTATCCTTGATGACAATAAAACCAGGAAGGCCTGCATTGACATCACAAGCCACATCCTGTGTAACCCTGCCACAACAACAAAGTTATACCAAATTGTAGTGACCTGTATTAACATAAAACTCAGCAATGTTACATGCATTTTTTTTTCTCAAGACTAATAACCCTAACAGACTAGACTATGTTTTACATTACAGTACCAAATACTACAAAATACTACTGCACTGAGTGGAGAAAATACACCCTCTTTTTTCCTTCTTTCTGTGTGTTTTTTTTTTTTACTTTTTCTTGTAGCTGAGACGAATAGTTATACTCGTCTCGGGTCAGCTCGTATAGTATTTTGTAGTACTCAGTTCTGTTATGGTTAAGTATTTCACTCTTATACTCTGGCTCATAATTTCTTGGACAGTTTAGAACATACGCCCGCTTTCCCGCCAAAACGGCGCACCATCGGGCAATGGGTCTCGTAATCCCATGCGAAACGTTCCTCCGGCCTCGGCTCCTCCAGCTGAAGTGCCGGTGGATTGAAGCTCCCTGGTGGGAGGGTTTCCATCCGCGGGACCTGCTACCCCTGGGGGGCGGTCTCCTCCGCGGAGGGCGTGAGGCCGTGCAGTCCGGAGAGCCATCAGATGAAGCCCTTTGCCATAGATGCCCGGGTGATTCGCCCAAGGTGCAGGAACGGCTCTGCGGCTGTGGTCCGATTGCCTTTTTTCCTCACCACTTTGTTGTGCGGAATGAGGCGGGGCAGGTACACGGTTTTACCGTGAGGGCCTGGCCACTTACAGAGGGGGAACGGCGTTAAGCTCGGACACCCCACCCACCTCCCCGTCTAGGCCCTTGTGTGGGGCCGACGGAGTTGGAGGTTGATTCCTACCGTCGACCGACGGTCGGAGGAGACCAGGTGTGGTCCACTATACGTGGAGGTGGCACCTAGGATCTCTTATGACTAGGATCGGGACTGGTTCGTCCCACCGATCGCGCCGGTCCCGTCCTGGAATATTCCGGCGGTAGCTACGACCCGAGGTTCTGGTCCACCCTCACTTCCGACCCGCCTGTGTCTGGTCGTTTTGTAAGGGTGGGTAACTCGACCAACATCCCTCGGACGGTAGGAGCGGGAAGGGTCCTCCTCCGTCGGATCAGCTCCATCCTCTCCCCTTTTGAGGATGAGGTGGACGTCGACTCATCCCCTAAAAGAGAAAAGAGCTCGCTTTCGCTAGTATCAATTCTAATAGCGTCCTCATGACCCTGTGGGAGGCGGCGCTTTTTCTTAGCCGGCTAGCTCACCGTCTGGTGGAGCTTGCGTTTTGGCCGGAAGGGCCCTCCCGTCGGCTCCAATCCCTCCAGATGAGGGAGAGCTGACCCATGACCAGAGGTTCTGCCAGCTGTCGCAATAGATTACGAATACCGTTACCCATTTGGGGTGACAGTTTGGGTCTCCAGAAGAGGCATGGATGTCCCGGCCTCTTGAGGAGACCTGAGTCCTGGTCTCGGCTGGTCCCCGCTTGGATCAAGAACTCGACCTTTGCTGGGGCTCAAAGCCGCCCTCTGGGAGAGCTGATCCGGGTTATTCCCCCTTGTAGTGGTCCCGTTCTGAGCTCAAACTTCCCGCCAGCGCCGAACTGGTACTGGCTTTGAATGCCTGCCCTCTCAGGGGCTGGTCTAGGAGCGGTCGGGTCTCCTACCTGGGTCTCGACCATGACCTGTTCATCTTCCGCCCGTGATCTCGACCTGGGAATGGCCTTGAATGCCTGTCCTCAACGAGCTGGTTCTAAGAACACTGGTCGGAGTTCTCCTACCTGGGTCTCAACCACCGACCTTGGCATCCCGACCGTGAGCATCCGACCTGGGTCCTGGGCTCGAGAGTCTCTCCCCGTGAGCTGGTCCAAGATTACCTTCGGTCGAGGTCCCGACCTGGGCACCTGCTTGGGCCGTGAGCTCGACCTGGTGTTGGCCTTTGGGCCTTCCCTCGAGGGAACTGGGTCCAGGATCACCCTGGTCGTGAGCTCCTCGACCCACGTTGCCGTCGGGCGCCCTTTTGGGTCGGCCTCTTGGACGGCGTGACGCCGAGTCTTTGTGTGACTGGATCTCCTTCTTGTGTCTTCGACCTGCCCAGCTTAAGCTGTCGGGTCGAACCCGGGGGGGTCCTTCTTTGAGGACCGCACACCCGGGGTTCTCTTTAGTGTCAAATAAAATTAGGAATTAGTATCACATAAGGCCTAAAAAAAAATTGTGTGATTGCGTCACATAGAAAAAAAATAGGGTAGGGAGGGGTGGATGACGGGGAGATTAGGTGGATTCGGATCTTTTTTTTGTGTAGGGTGGCACATACCAAACACAAAGATATGCACACATACAAAAACAAGTGGCACATCTTCACTTGGGCTGTAACACAGCGGTGAGGGGTCATGTGGAGGTCCCTGGCAATCCTTGAGGTACCGAAGGATGGCGTCATGTGTTTAAACTTTTTTTTTTTGCACACAAAAAATAAAATACTAGGGTCGCGTAAAATAAGGGTTCGGTCGGGTGATCCAATCAAACAATTTTTTTAGGCCTAATTGTAAAATTTTACACGTCAAAAACACACACCACTATAAATAGTCAGGAGAAAACGCAGCGTTGATCCATCCAATATTTGGAACCCTCACCTTCAATCACTGACAGATTTCTTCTATACCCACAAGTTCTTCCATCATCAGGGGAAAGTAGTTCAACCCCCATTCATCCAACATAATCTATTCTAAAAAGCTTAATACATAAGATGCCAAAATCATAAAAACAAACAAATTAAAAACAATATTTCAAAATCCGCCACAGCATAACGAATGACAGTAAAAAAGCATTAGGTTTGAAACTAAGACAATACACCATCTGTCCACACTCACAAGTTCCAAAGTTGAATCTGAATTGGTCCAGTGGATTTTTTTCATCACTGACGGTAAACTTTTGCGCAAGGGTTTTTTTAACCAAACAAACACCATAGATCTATAGCCTTCACATTAAACATTCTTGAGACTTTTTTAGTCTATATTTTCAGGCAATTTTTGTCTAGCCCTAAATAATGTGTCGTTGTAGTAGTTTAGTAAAGGTATGTTTATTCCTTGATGACATAAAACCAGGAAGCCTGCATTGACGACAACCACACCGGTGTAACCCTGCCACAACATACAAAGTTATACCAAAATTGTAGTGGACCTTATTAACATCAAACTCAGCAATTTTACATGCATTTTTTTTCTCAAGACTATAACCTAACAGACTAGCTCATGTTTTACCTTCAGTCCAACATTACTACAAAATATACTGACTGATGGGAGAAATACCCTCTTTTTCCTTCTTTCTGTGTGTTTTTGTTTTTTTTTTAACGTTTCTTGTAAGCTGAGACAATAGTTATACTCTCTCGGTTCAGCTCCGATCTATTGTAGTACTCAGTGTCTGTTATGGTTAAGTATTTCACTCTTATACTCTGGCTCCTAATGTCTAGTTTCTTGACAGTTTAGAACATAACGCCCGCTTTCCCCCCCCCCAAAACGGCGCACCATCGGGAATGGTCTCGTAATCCCTGCGAATCGTTCCTCCGCTCGGCTCCGCTGCTGAAGGTGCCGGGTTGACGCTCCCTGTGTGAGGATTTCCGTCCACGGAACCTGCGACCCCTGGGGGCGTTCTCCGGTGGAGGGCGTGATGCCGTGGAGTTCGGAGTAGTCTGCAGATGAAGCCCTGTGTCCTAGATTCCCGGTGATATGCCCAGGGTGATATGCCCAGGGGATTCGCCCAAGGGCCTAACGGCTCTGCGGCTGGTCCCGGATTGCCTGTTTTCCTCACCACTTTGTGGGAGGAATTAGGAGGGCAGGTACACCGGTTTCGGCCGTGAGCCACTTGCCACTTACAAGGGGGACCGCGTTATAACTCGGCGGACCCCCCCACCCACCTCCCGTCTAGGCCCTTGTTTGGGGCCGACGGAGGTTGGGGTTGATCTCCTTCCGCCCGTACGGTAGAGGAGGACAGGTTTTGGTCCACTTGACGGGGAAGTGGCACCTAGGGAGCTCTTATGTAGATCGACTGGTTCGGCCCGACCAGATCGACGCCTGTCCCCGGCAGGAATATTTCCCGGCGGGAGCTACACCCGAGTTTCGGGTCCCACCTCACTCTCGACCTGCCTGTGTCTGGTCGTTTTTAAGGGTGGGAAACGGTCGACGCAACCATCCCGACGGAGGTGCGGGAAGGGTCTCCTCTCCTCCGTCTGAATCAGCTCCATCCTTCCCCTTTTCAGGAGGAGGTGGACGCCGACTCATCCCCCGAAAAGAGCTCGCTTCGCTACTCAACAATCGCGTCCCTCATGACTGTGGGAGCGGCTCTTTCTTAGCCCCCCGGCTAGCCTCAGCTCGTCGGGGGGACTTGCTTTTGGCGGCAAGGCCCTCTGGTCGGCTCCAAGTCCCTCCAGGAGGAGGGGATATCTACCCATGACAGAGGGTTTTCTCCAGCTGTCGCAATAGATCAAGAATACCGTTACCCTTTGGGGTGACGGTTTGGTCCTCCAGAAGGCAGTTGATGTCCCGGCCTCTTGAGGGAGGACCTATCCCCCGACCTCGGCCTGGGTCCCGGCTGGATCAAGACCTCACCTGTGGCGGGCTTCAAGCCCGCCCTCTGGGAGAGCTGATCCCGGGTTCACCCTGGTCGTGGTCCCTTTCTGAGCTCACTCCGACCAGGCTCTCGAACGGTACTGGCTTTGATGCCTGCCCTCCAGGAGCTGCTATAGGGCAGCGTCCGTCGGGTCTCCACCTGGTTCTCGACCATGACCGGTTCATCTTCCCGACCGGAGCTGACCTGGGAATGGCCTTGAATGCCTGTCCTCAACGGAGCTGGTCTAGAAACGACCTGGGTCGGTCTCCGACCTGGGTTCCCTCGACCACTGGGGGACCTGGGCATCCCGCCCGTGGACTCGACCTGGCTGGCTCTAGAGTCCGCCCGGTGGGAGCTGGTCCAGAGATGTACCTGCGGTGAGGTCCGACCTAGTCACCGACCTGCGGCGTCCATGCTTGGACCGTGAGCTCGACCTGGTGTTGGCCTTGGGGGCCTGCCCTCGAGGAACTGGTCAGGATCACCCTGGCGAGCTCCTCGCCCTCACGTGCCTCGCCCCCCCCCCGCCCTTTGGGTCGGCCTCTTGGACGTCTGACGTCGCTCTTTTGTCTGGATCTCCTTCTGTCCTTTCGACCTGCCCAGCTTAACTTGGTGGTCGAACCCGGGGTTCCTTCTTTTGATGACCGCGCACCCGGGAGTTCTCTTTAGAAACCTCTTCAGAAGAGCAGATATCATGACCCGGTTTTGCGGACGTAATGTTTGTCGAGGGGGAGCCTTTGGGTCTATTCCCTCTGCTGCTTCCCCCGTGGGGGGCGCGCTGAGGGAAAAAGACTCCCTGATACCCCGGCGAGAGTGCTTCGTCTCGTAGAGACACATGGGAGATGGGTGTCCCCTCTTCCCTTGTGACGGCCGCCCAGCGCTAGGTTTCTCACTGGACTTGAGCCGTTTTGGCTTGATGGATGTCCTACGTAAACCGCAAAGGCTTGCCACTGCCGTCTGTCCACTTTCATCGTGTGGCCAATAACCGTTGTCCCGGGTGCATGTCCTGAACACCGCACACAGGGCGTGGGGGGTCCCTGCTAGACATGAACCACTTGCAGTTTCGTGCACCTGGGCTTTTTTACTTGGTTAGAAAGTCCCATATTGGTGTCGCTTTATTGGTCCGATCTGTAAATCGAATAAGAAATAACAGAATTAGACCTGGGAGAAAAGAAGAGGGCCCGAGTGTTACCCCCCAAATACCGTGGACAGACCCGACCACCCCGAAAGAACCTCTATCCATCGACCGGATCCCGTGGGGCTGCCCTTAGAGTTCTCCCGACCTATGGAAGGGGGCCCCCCTCCTCCCTGTACCCGAACGGGAGAGAACGCCCTCGACGGTGTCCCTACCCCTACCTCGTACCCAGTCCCGACTCGGAGGAGGGAGGGGGATAGGGACGGACTTCCTATGTAAAACGCGATCATGGGATGGTATGGGGTGGTAAAGCCACCGACCTTCCGCCTCACGTTATAGGCATCCAGCACCCTCCATCCCCCCCGGGACTGGAGTACGAAATGATATGGGGGGTCATGGTGGACTCCGCTACGTGAACTCATCACGTGATGGTAGGGACGGTAATACACAGGGGAGGGGGCCGGGATATAGATGGGAAAGGTCCCCCACCTTCCCGAACTCAAAAGGGAGACTGGGCCCTCCGCGTTCCCAGAAAACCCAGGACCTGAAAGCAAGACCTTAATTTAGCCCCTCCGGTTTTGAGGTGTGTCCAAACACATTTAGATCCGTCCCATCCCATCCCTAGTCGATGGGGAGACTCTCGGTAAAAAACTCAACCAAGTGCATGGCCGTTTTGGGTGACCCCCCCAATCTGACTCAACCCGCCCCAAATCCCACTACGGGACCCCAGGGACCCCCCCACACCCTAGAGAGTCCCCGGGGTCCGGGGAGCGAGTCCCATGGGGCACAAGGCAAACACACCCAAAAGATTTATTAACCACATGCGCCCCATACCGAAAGTAAAAACATGAATAGTCATCCTGAAAAGACCGATCAGTCTTTTTTACCATAACCTCAAAATACTATCATATTTTTTGACCACCCGGCAATTTCATAACGATAGCCTCAATGATCCTGGCGTCACTAGTTTCTTGTATTTTATTGCCACTTATCTTCATACTTTCATAAGGTTGTTGGGTCATTTAGGGTGAAATGTGATCCAATTGGAAAAAAGGTATATGGACTTGAAACTTTGAGGGTATAGTAGGGTTGATTGTTTATGTTATGGTCTGATGAGGCCATTGGGTCATTCAAAGGTAAAGGAAGTTAGATGGTGATGCTTTGTTTGTAAGGATGATGCATTCTTAGGGGGGATTGATTGATGCAAATCTTAAAGGCCATGTAAGGTCATTAGGGTCCATTTAATCCAATGGTGGTTATATATCTTAAAGGTCATGATAAAGTCATTAGGGGTCATTTAGTCCAAGGGGGTCAAGTGGGGGGGGAACGCAAGTGTGACAAAGCTTGACGAGTGGTTCAGTGTTTGATGCTGAATAGACCAGTTAACAACAGCATGTTTGTAACTATGTTAGGGCCTGGTACCTTGAAATAAGTCAGCCTGACAGTTACAAACACACTGGGGCAATTTGTATTCTGTTAGAGTTTAATACTCTGGGCCATAACGATTTGCAAGAATGGATCGCAGCAACAAAAGAAGTGCGTACGATGTTTAACTGGCCTATAGTTTGAAGGTATTGAAGTCATCAGGGGTCATCCAAGTCAAGAAAACTGCAAATGCTGAAGTTATTCGTCGTTGCACATTTTGCCATTTGTGTATCGAACTGGAAATGTGAATGGGTCATATCAACATCTGGTTCTCTCTAATAAAACCTTGCAAGAGGTGATGCCATGGTTTGGCAACAACTTCGTTTATGGTTAGTTTGACGTCTACTTGCAAATGACCACTTGTGCAAGAATAACGAATCAATTTGGGGTATTGTAAAAGTTAAGTGATCGTAAATTGTGGACCCTCTTGTTTTAGAAGGTTTTTTTGTGGAGGGCAACATTCTCTTTTGTTGATATCATTGAAAGACTTCTATTGCATCTGAACGTTTGGTCGTGTTTTAAATTGGACTAACTTTTTTGAAGTCATTGCAAATGAAAACCTAAACCAGTCTTGAAGATATTACTTGAAAACCTAATTAAACTACCAAATTGGAACATAAACTTTTAACACACACATCAGATCAATGTATTTGCAAATTCCCCTTGCTTTTCAAGCAGGGGATACGATGGGGGGGGTGCAAAGAGGCATTTATACAAGTGCTACCTCATACTATGACATACACAAAATGTATGATGCCCATTCTGAGGGGGTAGCTAAGTGAGATAGGGTTGCCAAAATTAAATAGTGGGTCAAAAATTAAAGTGGCTCACAATTTTGAATGCATACCAAATGTTCGTATGATCACAAGATTAAAAAGTATAGTTGTGCTATCTCTGATTTACACTTATGTAGTGATAGCTGAAAACCATGATTGTAAGATCAAAGTTTATTAGCTTCTACAGGGGTGCTGAGGCTCTACGCTTTAATAGTATCGAGACTTCAGTTTGACAAGTGAGTTAAATTAGCAATGATTGACTTTGTGACCATTTGACTTGGAGTGATTGGGGACTGCCATTGACCCAGGTTATCGTGCGATCACTTGGGACTTGCGCTTCACTTGAGTGTGTTGACTTTGACCTCACTTGTCAAAGTCAACCTCACTGCTGCTATGATTTCAGATTGAAAAGCCCGGGTTGCCAAAAATAATTTGTTGTACTCCTTCATCAAGAAATACCCATGGACAAGTCCGCAGTTGTGCTAAATACCATTTTTCCATGCTCGTGTCCAGGCAGATGGGTAGGCTGAAGCGCTCGAGATGGGCTTTGGGGATTCCATGCCTAAGAAAGTGATGCTCTTTTTGCTGACTTATTGTTCAGTGGACCATATCTTAACCACTCAACCAAAATGAACAATTTTTAATGTTTTATTATTTTAATATATCAATATTGAAAATTCCCATTGCATCATTTTACGGTTTGTCAAATAGGTTGTAGTGTACAGGAATCGTCAGAAAATGAGTCCCTGCAATTATTTTATGCCAAAGTATCAATATAGAAACCTTCACAATGATATCGATAAATTTGGGCCAATCTTCTCAGATGTGTGGCACATTTTTTGAAATAATAGTAAAAAAACATATCTCAATTAATAGGTAAAAAGTCACAATACATCTTCCCTCAGGAAAGGGTGTCCCTGCCATCACGGTTTGTCACGTAGTTTATGTTAGATAGACTTTTTGCCAGTGTTTTGTGTTGAGGACGTTGGTGTTTTGATTTTTCACAAAATGGGGGCAAAGATCACATGAGGTCATACGACGATCACTTTTGTTCAACCCAATATAGCCTTGGTGCCAGGTTCTTCCTGACCAAGTATGAATTAATCAGTCGATGGGTATGGTGAGAAATGAGCAATTGTTAACGCTTGTTCGATTTTAAAAATGAAATGGTCCAAAGGTCACATATGTGGTCATCAAAGGTCAATCTGTGTCCTCCTCTCACATTAATTCATGGCCAGTGGGTTCTTTTTGGGGTAACTTTAGTAGCCGAGCACTCGTAATGGGCCAAAGAAATGTAGTTTTAAAAAGATTTTCTCAAATGGGGGTCGAAGTGCCATAGGGGTCATCAGAGGTCACTTTGTTTACAGAACCACAGGTGAGCGTGGCCAGGGGTTCTCCTCCTGGCCAAGTAGGAGGTTAATCAAGTCGATGGTTATGTGAGAAAGAGCAATGTTACCGGTTGTCGATTTTAATGAAATTGGTCTAAGGTCAATAGGGGTCCTCAAAGGTCAATCTGTGTACATCTCACAGTAAGTCCTGGCCCGTGGGTTCTTTTGAGTAACTTTAGTAGCCAGCTCTTTGTGACAAAAAGTAGTTTTAAAAAGATTTTCTCAAAATGGGGTCGAGTGCACATGGGTCAAGCAGAGGTCCCTTTGTTGACACCACATGAGCCTGGGGCCAGTGGTTCTCCTGGCCAATTATGAAGTTATCAGTCTGATGTTTAGGTGAGAATGAGCAAATTGTTACCTTTGTTTCGCTTTTAATGAATTGGGTCCAAAGGCCACATAGGGGTCCTCAAAGGTCAATCTGTGTACATCTCCCTTAAGTCATGGCCATGGTTCTTTTGAGTAATTAGTGCCGTAGCATCTTATGTGCCAGAGAAATTATTTTAAAGATTTTCACAAAAGGGGGTCCAAGTTTCCCCTAGGGGGCATCAGGGTCACTTGTTTACGAACACCACATGTGAGCCGTGGGCCAGTGGTTCTCCTGCCAGTATGAAGCTTCATCAGTCGATGCATAGGTGAGAAATGCACATTTTAACCTTTGTTTTGATTTTAAGAAATTGGTTCAAAGGTCACCTAAGGTCACAAAGGTCCTCTGTGTTATCCCACATTGTCTTGGCCAGTGGTTTCTTTTTGAGTAACTTTGGTAACTAATCTTGCAATTACTCAGAACCAAGATCATTATTTTTGCAGAGGTACCAAGAATGACATAAAAGGTGTAAATAAATGTAAACGGATAAACTTTAAAAGCTCAACACTTTAAAACTAGCTACCTATGTACCGATGGACGGTATCATGGATAGAGCGCTCTTAAATACAGCTTTTTCCAGAAAAAATGGGACAGAGCTCCGCCGTCCGACAGCCCCATGTTAAGGAACTGTCATATACAACTAAGTCCGTCTGATTTTTTTATTTACATAAAACGGAGAAAGTCACAATTGTGGAGGATTTCATATTTAGAAAGCTAACCCTCCCCATACAACGGCACAGGGGAGAAGCTCTTTGAATATAAACTCTCCTGAAAAAGTGGGGTTCTGCCATCTGACAGTCCCCATACAGTCACATGGAGACATGTGTTAAGTACAGTGCACATTTAAAACTCCAACAAGTCTAAACTTAGGCATGTGGTGAGAAACTATAGTATTAAATATCTCAAATCGAATGTTGTGATCTCTAAAAATGACCCCAATTTAAGTGGCGAATCGTAGTCACATATAACATTTCCACCGCAATGACGGCCATTGTCTTAAGTTCTCATCATCTCTACGCCACGCCCCGGCCGTGCCTTAATTGCCCAGTGAGTCCCCTCACCAATGTTGAAAAGCCATGTTCATTACTGACAACAACAAAAAAGCACTGCATAAAGTGAATACATTCCTTAGTTACGATTACATGCTATCAGACCGGGATTAAACATGGAGAGAAATAGGGACATTAAAAATGATATTGATGATATTTCTAAGTTGAACAAGCAAGCCATGCGCTAATCGCAACCCAGTTTTTACCCCAAATCACGACCTCTATAACATTAGTCGCACATCAATGTGCTGTAATTCCATGTGGCGCGGAAAGTACTGGGACTTTTCCCATGATGCATAGGACATCCTGGCTGATAGCGATGTTTATAAACTCTTTTTCACGGCATAACCCATTGACAAACTGGGTATCACGGAAGATGCGGTGCATTAATTTTTAATTAGGTCATCACGGGATGAAAACAAAATGATGCAATCAGGCCTCAAGTCAGTGGGGATGTCTCAATGAATATAAACGAAGTTCGGTTTTCTAACATCAAACTCAAGGGTATCTTTTCGTCATCGTACAATATGACAACTAAAAAACTAAAAGCCTAAATCAGCTTATGTCATTGTCGCATATACCCTCTCTGATCAGAGTAAATTTGGGGAGCTCTACGACCCTCCCTTGTTTTTTTCGGTCATGCCAATTCACAGCTCGTCAAAAATCCAACTACAAATCGACGACCTGGATGTTTTCATGGGCTGATTAAATTCCGTCACTCGCCTGGGGATTCCCCCGTTTTAACGCTTACGCCGAGTAGTTTCCCAGTTTATCTAGACATTCTTTTCTACCCCCTAACCCCCGGGTCCCCATTGTGCCAATTGGTAAAATTTTAACGAAATTTGTTCATTTTCTTTTCGCTGCAATCTGATCAGAGTTTCTCAAACCCCGGTCAATGAAGGGAGGTTCAAAATCATGTCCCCTTCGGCTAATGTTTGGTTCACTCCTCCGCAAGTCTAACCACACATAGGAAAAAAAGGAGGTCAATAAATGTCGACTTATGCAACATTTTTGTTGTGAAAATGACTGATGTTAATTTTTTAATAAGCCCATACAAACCCGATATATTATGGAGTTTTCTGATCTTGATATTTTCCTTTTTATGGCAATCATTAAAGGCTTAGAAAAATAATTGGCAAGATATTTCCAGTACTAAAGACGCCCCCCTTCTAAAACATACTTTGTGTGGCTGTACAATCAACCTCGCAATGGTACGAAGCATAAACATTCGCAAGAGAGACGACAGTGTACATCCTCCAGCACGCAGGTCGGGCCTGGTAACCAAAAATGGGGGTCAGAGAATGTTTTTGACGAATTTCAGTGCACACGACTACAAGCTTTCAAATCATCTCACATTCGGAATCTCAAACAGCTGATTCTAAATGGTAATAGAGATGATTTTATCTGTGCGATAGTACAGAACGTCCACTTTAAATCACGATATGCATAAAAGAAGATGAAACGCGATTTGTGACTACATTGTACTACAATCATCGTTTAAATATCAAGATGGTAAAAGACAAGTCTCCTTCGTTACATTATTTTTTCAACGGGTCCACCCCCGAATACAGTCCTCAAAGTGATTGGTTGTCATGATCATTTATATTGACATGTTGCAGAAGGGTAGACGGAACATCGCACTTCAAAGAGGGTGATCCGAATTCCTCCAAAACAAATAATTTTCAAAATCTTCAAGACAAGTCAAATTAATAACCCACAGCCATAGCAACAATTCCAAACATAACAAAAAACGCTCAAAACTACCACTCCCACCACTCGGAGTCAAAAGAAAGAAAAAGAACAAAACAAAACGCAACACCCCTTAATGAAATAAAAGTCCAAACCATATAACCGTGTGGTTTCCCAGTTGCGTCGCACGCACAACACCATACCGTAGAGATAGCAAGCAAAGAATGACCATTCCCATTCAGAGGGCTCAATAATTCATATGGAAAAAAAACAAAAGAACTCAATGGGTACTCTAATCAAAATCAATTCCAATGCAAAGCTACTAATATCATCGGCATATAATGATTTTATAATCGCACCCAGGATAATAGGTTTACATGTCTGACAGTCAAACAAAAATAAAAATCGATAACACACACTCCACATCGCGCGTTCCACTCGTCCAACAATATAGCCGCAAACATCCACGATTCATGAAGTCATGCGTGATATGTAGCATCTTGGAAAGTTGACCTGCACTGGCTGCACACACTCCTGGACCACCAACATGCGCGGATAATAATAGAACATTTGTTTTTTGGTAATTTTAAACAATTAATAGCTAATACATAAAACTTAATTGTTTTACCTAACTGTTATAATCTATAAACTTTAAACTGTTAAGTCTACCTCATGTCCAGTAAGTTACAAAGTAAGAAACTAATAATATGCTGTCTGAATTGCGACTGTTTGATCATTTTTACAAACTCGCTTTAATAAAACCGGTAGTCACAGCATTATCACGCCGCTGTATAATGGCAAGGTACGTTTATCGACCGTTTGGATTCCTAGTCTAACAACCTCCTGTTACAGTTTCATTCAAGTTTTACAAGTGATTACACATCAGCTCAGCGAAATAGTTCACGGGGAATACGTGATGATTGAACATATCCAAAGTGATTCAAAATCTCTCTTTTCCTCTAGAAGCATATTCGTGATTAAAACTTGACATAAATTGAAGCCACTTAGTTGTTTTCGGGGAGATTAAAAGAAAAAATGCATCGATCAAGTCGTCCTCATTCTCATATAGGCTTACTACTAGTAGTAAGCCAAAACCAAAAAACCACCGTTTTTAGGCACGCCGGCGTACCATACAAATACTCCAACATGGCGGTATATACGGTAGAATTTGTTTACAAACTTTTCCTGCCATAGCTGTCAATTTAAAGGTGGAGCAGGCTTGTAGTAAAATCACCCGTCTTCAGGAAAACGTCTCCTCGTCATAAAGAAGGAGGATGAGGATAGAGAGGGATTTTACAAGCGGGGACGCACAAATCTGGGCTAGGATAGGCGGGGTCTCTACATGAATACAATTCAATATACGGCGAGATAAAAACATCGAAAATGACATTCGAACTCGCCGAATAACACAAAACTATAGGCTACAGTTTTGGTAAGGATAATTATGTGCGTGAATGACGTTTCTTTTTGGTCAGTGCGCATTTGCCGGCAGATTGGAAAGAGTTATTCCGGGTAGCGTCAGCTATAAGCATGCTCCCATTTGGAGAAACAATTGGATAAGGACGACTCACTGGGCATGGGCGGTGAGTTGCCCGAAAAATAGTTCGCGCTATCGGCAGACATTTCCGGTGGTAGCGAAATTTTTAATGTGGGTATAGAGGTTCTGTCGGGCCCAAATGAGAATTGGTGCAAAGAAGGTTGCGGAGGGTAGCTATTGGATGGGCGCAGTGTATTACACGTAGATGCAGTAAGCGCAACGAGCAACACGCATGTTTGTTATGTCCAAGAAATTATGGACCATAGTATAGGTGACAAAAAAAGTTTTATTGGGGGAGGGGCAGGCAAATTTTTTCTTTTTAAATTTTTTTCTTTTCGGGAGGTGAAAATTGGCCTAAAATAGCCCAAAATCTGAGAAATCAGGCGAAAAAATGAAAAATGGTTATAAATTTTCTAAAAAAAAAATTAGCCAAAATTGATAAATTTGGGCTACAAACGGCTGATTTAAATTTTGTTGGGAAAAACAAATAATGTAAAACTGAAAAAATCAGGGGCGGTCAGGCCCGTAAAAAGGATTTTTTTAGTCGCCCTTAGAGCCACTTATGAGAAGGAATTTTAAAATCTGAAGAGTGAAACCGTAACTCAATAAAGGATGACTTACAATCCTCTAAAATACATTTCCAGGAAAAAAAATGCCCTTACAATTTTTTCCAGAGATGAGAAAACTGTTTTTGGGTGTTATTTTTTTTTGTTTGCATATAGTTGGAATGTTACTAATGTAATTAAATCACAACTGAAGTGACAAGTTGAAAAATGCCATGTCAGGTCTTTATGTCAAAAGATGATTAGTATTTCTGCGTGCATGCTTTTTCTATTGGCTAATTAGACAGCAGGCAAGTTTAAAACCTTAGCTTTGGTTTCTTTTGTTAATGTTTGTCCAATAAAACTTTTGCTCCACTTTGCCCACCGTAAAAAATACCCAACTTTCAATCATCCAACCCTTTATTCCTGGTGGCCAGAATTTCTTGACCAGCACTTAGTGGAAGATATACATGTACTGGTTTAAAAAACAATAGTCAAAATATGTTCCACAACTCACTGGCTACGGGCCTATCACTTAAAACCAAAGGGGGATATAGCATGCCTATTTCCCCAGTATAAACCATGTAGTATATGATTGGAAATAGGTAAACTATTTCCCTATTTTCCCGACACAATAACACCTGTAATAGGAATGGGCAATTCATTGGTTAGAATATTCAGCACAGAGATATTCATGACGTGGGATTGCCACAATGGTTACCATGGCAAACATATTTAACAAGATGATTTTCATCACAAGCAGCCAGAGTGAGTGATAGTCAGCAGATATTATTACATCTCATATCTCATAAATATTCATGAACTAGTCATGCTACTTTATTGGCTGATTCCTATTACATATGTGCTATTCCCTGGGAGAAATAGTTTAGACTGTTTCCCTACAGCCTCGTCCCAAGAGTCAGTGACGTGTAATAAAACAAATACTATATAGTTTATAACAGGGAAATAGGGCACGCTATTTTCCTTTGGTACTGGCTATAGGCCTATCACTCAGAACCCAGATGGCGAGGGGTGATACATACAGTGGGCCCTATTTTGCCTCCAACCATGTAGTATACCATCACTTGGCTCATCTGACTTTGTAGCCTTGGGAATGAGTAAGATGTAATAATGCATTCTGGGACCAAAATCAGAACTACTGTGGTGGTTGAGGAATAAGTGGAAATCAATTCAGAATACCGACCTGATGCAGTAGACGTCGAGGCTTGATCGTCATCATCACCACCACCTCGCTCTTCCTCCTCTATCTCCTCCTCACTCTCCTCATGGTGATTCCATGGCAACTGATCATCAGTTACTCCCTTCTCCATCTTCAGCTTGGCAAGACGTTGCTGGTAGGTGATCTTCTGGCGGGCTAGTTTGTCCAGTTGGTGTTCTAGATCGCGCTCTTTACGTTTTAATGCCTGTGACAATAAGGAATACAAATTTGATTAATAATTTAAGAACAATAGTTGCCCTTCACATGGGGTTAATCCTCGTCCTCTGCTAATATAAACATGATTTCAAACTACAATCTTGTTCATAATTGTTGGAACACTTTGTGCAATTTGATTGCCACCCCTCAATTCAATGTTGCATGAGCACGACACACTTGGTTAATCTCGCTGCATATTATTTTCAACACTGACTTGGGAGGGATGGGGAGGGGGAAAGAAAGTTATAGTTACAATGCGTTTCAAATCTATATCTCTTGCATAGCTGCGATTATGAACAAATGTTCCAAGGACTTATGAACAAGATTGACTAGATTATAATCCGTATCACCTCATGGGATTAACCCAGGCCTACCTCCATCCTCCACACTTTTACAATTTTACATGCATGTTTGCTTTTAAAACCTAAAGCATGTAAAATTTAAAATTTATTACTTTGAAGTGAAGAAAATTCCAAATTTGTTACCCCTACTGCTATTTTTTTCAAAGTGTAAAAGAAAAATATGCCCATTTGTTTAAATATTTTTACAAAAAATACTATACCCTTATGCCCAACATCACCGCTCAAAAGGGGATGATTTTGTTTAACAAAAAAATGCAATTTAAAAAAAATCATTTTTGACACATTTTTGCCAAAATTTGCCATGTAGCTTGTGTAATTTTGAAAGCTGATATATGAATATCAGCTTTCATGTACATGTACGTGTAGAAGCATGCTTTATCATTTATTTTGAGATGTTTTTTCTCTTCAAATTTGACAGTCAAACTCTTTGGTTGCTAAATTAATAGTGTATCCTATCAGGAATGTCATTTGGGTTTTACCTTATAATGGCCAAGTGAAAAGGAGTTGGTTAAGGGCACATGGTTGAGGGCACATGTGGTCCAGTGGATATAGCGACCGCCTCATGACCCAAAGGTCCTGGGTTCGAGTCCCGCTGAGGCCAATGTGTTGTGCACTTGGGCAAGGCACTTTACCTCGCTTGCCTCTCTCCACCCAGGTGCTAAATGGGGAGCTGTTAGGAATATTGTCCATTGAGCGCCGCCCAAAGGTATGAGTATGCCTTGGGCATTTGTAAGGCAACTGATATTCTAGTTGCAGGGGAATAAATGTAAAACACTTTGATACATTGTGAAAGGCGCTATATAAATGTCGACATTTATTGAAAATATGAAATAAGTTAGGCCTACCATCTAAAATGCTGACCTACATGTATAAAGGGCAGTTACTGTGATAAATATTAAAACTACTTTATTTTCATGACGATACAAAATAGAGATGATTTAAAGCTACTATCAGTCATTTTTTTTCTAAATTTAAAATGCCAATTTTGAAACTGGCGAGCACAGAACCAAATAAAGACGAAAAATACACGGTCTCGAAACCCCGACCTCTTATTTGTTAAGGCCATCCCATTCTTAAATATAGGCCATCCCATTCTTAAATATAAATTGCTAGTGTTAAAGGTCCCAGGAAATGAGATGATAAACCTAGTCCAAATCTTTACGGGGCATTCCATTCCAATAAACAGGCACACAAAAAGAATACACTCCATGACATCATTAGTGAAACTATTGATTTTCAGTCAGTGCCATGAATAGATTCACATCAGTCACCTGGAATTTTCTATTATCTCTGAAAAATCATTAGTCACTAATGATGTAATCACCAACCCAAATATTGAGTGCTTTCTCGCCCCTCCTTGTAGACTTGACACAAACCACATCAATTATATTTGCATTTCCTGGGACCTTTAAGTCATATCAATACCTTATTTTACTTTTCTTTGTGAAAAACAGACACTTTAGCATTTTAAAGCGGTTTTGAAGATGCCATTTACGACTGTTTCTAGACCTTAAAAAAGTCGGATTCCGACTTTATTAGTAAACAAAGCATAAAAATCACAATTTCTTGACAAATACAGTGTGTTACGCTTAGCCACTCGCAGGGGTCTTTACTACAATAATTTCCAGTACAACAGTGCAAAAAAATGGACTTCGGTGAAAAATAGGGGGCGCGATTTGTTTACATCATGAAAAAAATTGCTGATAGTGGCTTTAATGAATTATTTTTGTATTGAAAACTTTTTCTTCATTGAAGCATACTACAGGCCTGGCCAGTCATTTGCAATGTTCCCGGGGGCCACTTGTATTCAAAGGTGGATGTCATGCATGAACATGGACTTTCAAAATGCACCCTAAGTATTTACACATATTTTCACCGACTAAAAAACAAGCTAAAACATACCCTAAACAAGTATTTTTATCTGTTTATGATACCTTCAACAAGTACGCAGTGCATTGAATCGTGAATATATACCCTTTATTATCTTGCTTTGCTTTACTTCCCAAGTTCCGATTACAATATTTTGGATGATTTTGATCCCTGCTTAATGAGATATAACATGACAATTTCAGGGTTAAGAAAAAAACACCCCCTTTTTTCTACATTTTGCTGTTTTTGACACCCTAAGCGATATACGCGCGTACATCGCCTGTTGGAATTTTTTTTTTTTTTTTTTTTCCCCGGGGCAATGTTACATACATCTATGCTGTCTAGGTCTATCTACAACTTATCCAATCTTTTTTACTCAATTCACCTTTTCATATCTCAAATCGGTTCTACATGTACTTGCCATTTCTTCTCAAGATCTTTAAGTACATAAAATGTGCCTGGATAAAAATGTCACTCAATAGCGAGCCAGCCTCCCTTGCATAATTCTCAATTTTGGACAAAATTTTCAGGACTTATGTAATTTTTGCACTTTCCCAATACGGGAATTGACTCAATTTAAATAAAATTAAGCAAGGATCTAATTAATTTCACAGGAAATAAATTCTGGTTGTTTGAAAGAATTTTAGCAGTGGCGTAGCCAGGTGGGGGCAAAGGGGGGGGGCAGAGTGCCCCCTCTGAAAAAATCTTGAGGTGAAATCGGGAAATAAAACACGGATTCATGTTAAATCAGCCCCTTTTCGGATTCTTTTGCCCTGCGACCGGGAAATGTTTGCTTGTGATCGGGACATTTGTTGCACCTACCGGGAAATTTCCCCCTTGGAACCACCACGCTGGCTACGCGCCTGATTTTTAGAAACACCTTAAATTCTAAAAAGGGGAAACAAATCTAGCCAAACAGCTATTCTCAGGAAAATTTCCATACCTTTACAGTATGCATGACGACATATAACCACATTTTCCTCATATATTGGTACATAAGAGAACTTATGGCAAATGCAGTCAATTTAAAAGAGGGCCCTGCTATTTTAAATAAGTTTTTGCACAGATTTGCTCACCACCTCAACAACAAATAGCTGTTTGGCAAGAAGGGAGTGTTTTATAAATACTTTGGTGAGGCGTTGGTAAAGTTGGAGCTTCAGACATCAAAAATATTTTGATCCACCTGCTTTTAGGTTTCTTTTTTTTTTTTGTATCCCCATTTTAGGGTCTTAAAATTTTTGATCCCCACTCATACCTTCAGACAAAACAGCAAATTGCAGAATCATGAAGATGAAGCACTGTCTAGCAAAATGTACATTTTGACACTGGCTTTACCACCCAGTCGAAGTTTAAGTATTTCATTAAATATATTTGAAGCCTTCTTCCCCTCCCTATTACCAGGAAACTTGATATTAAAGTGTAATATTATAATATCATAAATCATATTCTCAGGTGTATTCCATGACAGATGTAGAACCAAATTATTATGCATTTCTGAGAAAATTGCATTTGGAAAATGGCAAAGTTTGCAGAGTCAGCACACATCAATATTACATACATGTACAGTAATGCTACTCCAGGGTTCAAATATTAATAATATTTATTTGAACCACCACATTATGCCAAAAAATACATTCACAGTACAAAAAGGAATATACTCAACAATTATGACCTACATTTTCATAGCTACATAATAAATATTGACATCTTGCTTAAAAGCAGACCATCCATGATAATCAAAAAGCAGAAAAATTGACCAATAAGGCCAAGTAAAATAAATTATTAGTTTCTCTTCCCCACCTGCATCATTTTCTTGCTATTGCATAAAGAGTTTTTTAGCCCCCCCCCCAATAAAAAAAATAAATAAAGATGAAATTTTGACTGATTTTTGCTTTCAGTAACTTTTCTTTTCTATCGAGTTTGTTCCCTAGTGGCAGAGCTGTTCCAGTTAAAGTACCGATCCATCTGAAATTGCCAATATTTTTCTCAAATTTGAGGGAAAAATGAAAGTAATTCCCTCACACGATATGTATCAAAGGTCCATGGCCCGATCGCTAATAGCCTCGTCCCCAGAGACCCCCAATTTTACCTGAAGTGGTCAAAATTTTGGTATCAGAAGAAAGCTACAATGTACTACGGTATTTTTCTAATTTACCCTGTGAAATCTTAGGGCTGAAGGATGCTTGGTTTGGATGTTATGAGCGAAAATATGCCCCATTTTGTCGACCAATATTAATTTTACACAGTGCTCTATGGTGATTACAAAATCACATTTTAGCGCTCACTTCAAAATGGGTTGAAATATCGGCGCGAAACTTTACAGATGGGATTTTGGGTGCATGAAGGCCATTCAATCAAGATGAAAAATTTATAGACTTTGTAAAAATCATGTCATCCCCCTTTAATTATTAGAATGCAAATTTAAATGCATGACAAATTTGTAGGGTTAACATGCATATTAAACAAGCCTGTTTTATAATTGTACTCCATCACTGCATCCACGGTGCATACCTTCCAGAGAGAGATGAAAAAGAATAAGCTAAAAATAGCAACTAATAAAATTAAAAATGTTATCTATCTGTCACTGACCAATACATGTGTAATTTTACCCATTTGGTCTCTTGCTCAAAATAACATCAACCTAATAAAAGAAGTTTTAAAAACGCTTTTACAGAACACCTTGACAGGAAGGAAACCACTCAACATTTACATTAAAAACAGGCCAGCAAAAAAGCATCTAACATCCAAAACCTCATCCACAAGCCAAATGCCCTACATGTACCCCGCAGCTTCCAATTATCACTAACAAACTCTGCACTAGTGGGTGAGGTTAATCTCATCCCCGCACTTGTTTTTACAGCAAGCATCTCAAGTGCATAATACATGCAGAGCAAACTCTGGCACCTGCAGATGATGCTGCAACACGTGGATAGGATGACTTGTTGTGTGGCGCATGTGATTCCCACTGCACGTGGAACAAGGCATTGTATAACGACACGTCAGGTATAGGACACTGCCCACACAATTAATGCATGTCCGGGTACATGTACAGGAATCATCCAGCTCTTGCAGATAATGCAAGGTCGGATGAATCCACTCAACCTTGGTTTTTTACATGAAATTGTTAAAAAATTGTAGGATTTTTCAAGGAAGCCATAGAAATTAAACATTTGATTTGTTCATTAAATAAATTGTTATTGTTGGGAATTTATCTTAAAAATTTTTTTAATTGTTACCAGTAGCAGCTAGTAGCCACTTCCTTGTTTTAAACAAAATGCATAATTTAAACAATGTGTTATTTCTTTGCTTATTTATTTCAAACAAACTAGAGATTAATCTGATCTAAAGCTTAAAGGTGCGGACCCGTAATGGTTAGACTTTTTCCATCCAAAGTTTCCACTTGCATAAAAGGCAATCACCAAAAATATATTACAACAAAATGTTTAAAGGGATTAGCAGCGATATTGTGAGAGAATCGAAAAAAGTGGAAATGCCATTATGTTTTAACCTAAATCAGGGATAAGTGGGTACAATTCCATATAATGCTTTATGTATAAACAAACCACCAACATGTGAAAAAAGTGAAAGGATTGAGGAAATTTGTATACCGTCTCCCATACATGTGCATACAAGCGATGAGTCTCAAATTACAATAAACAGCTGATTGTGGTTTACATTAGCACAGAATAAAAAAAAGATCCATAATGTTGATGCTTGAGGGTCAAACTGTATGATCATGATGCATAATATCACGCTTAATATCTGGGGATATTTACCGAGAAAGGTTTTTTTGATTCAAGTCGGAATTTTGATCGCACTATAGACATTAAAGAATCAGATAAAAAAGTAATGCCTTGTCTTTAATACACGGAGTTCAAGCCAACCACTGGCAGGTTATGTTGCACATCCAGGCCCGTAAACAAAAAATACAAAAAATATGAATTTGATGATTTTTTTTATTTTTTTTCTCTCGCATTATCTCTAATAATCCCTTTAATTTTAACAATTTCAAACCCTGCCATTGTTTTCTTTGCTAAATCTACTTCTATGCTACTTAAAAAAACACATCTGTCACTGTCGTCCGGCTGATGCATTTGTTATGCTTTCATATGAGCTGATATTTGGCATTGAAGGTAGGAGAGGACAGTTGAGGTTTGTGATCAGGGTTTCAGAAGGTTGGGGGGGACCCAAAAGGTTCAAAGTCACTTTGAGGTCAATTTGCACAAAAGTGCCCTATGACAACCAAATTTGGTCAAAAGGTCCACTGACCTGAGCACAAAACAACTCTGAGGTCAAAGGCATGTAGAGGTCCATCCAGTTGGCAAGAAAGCAGGTAAGCACAAAGCTGGGAGGCCACCTAATGAAATCAGGGGATTATCAGATAGTAGGATTAAGTTAGGTGGGTGACTAAATCATGGTACAATTTATGTTTCCTCTTTTCATGGAGCATTCATCAAAAAACATCTGATTATATCCAGCCCTTCTATTTAGTGGATAATTAAGCAAAAATGGTAATAATGTGGTCAAAACTCATTGAGTAGGATCTTGCGGTGTATGTGATCTATTTGTTAAAGTGTAATATCAAGCAGGTTTTTCTCATTCCAAATTTGTTGGCTAAACGGGGCCGTCGCTAGACATTTTTCGGGGGGGGTGTAAAGTAAAGAAAGGTATTCGGCAGAAGAGTCCTTGGAAGCCAATAATAAACACTTAAGGGCCTTTAAGTAATGCTCTTACAGACCATATTTTCTTGATCGTTTGACTGCACACCGCAAGGCCTTGACACAAACAGGGCGCAAAAGGGAAAGCCTGAACGGGTGGGGTACAGACCCACTTTAGGGCCCCTGGCGGGTTGCAGGCAGAGCCCCCCTGCCGCGGTACAGGGGGAGGAGCCCCGGAAGCTTTTGGCATTAAGCTCTTCAGAACCTCAAATGAACCCCTGTTTGAGGGGTAAATAGCAACAAATTCAAAGTAAAGACCGAGTAAAGACTGTTCTAATTGCTCACTGAGGACGGGATAGTGGGATAAGCTGGTACTCCAAAGAGAATTGCAGTATAGCGAGCGCCCAATGTCTTTAAGGGGGTGGTGCAGAGGCAGAGCCCTCTGGGGTCCAGAGGGGCGAAGCCCCCGGAAGCTCTTGGATTTCAGCTAGTCAGAACCTTCAAGATTACCACTTTGAGGGGGTAAATGCGTAACCATTCAAAGAAAAGACTGGTTACTAGTTTTGCTCACTGATTCGGGCAGTATAAAATTGTACCGCCGAAGGGGAAGTATACACATTATAGCTAGCGGCGGTACTAATTAATGCCCAACTCTGTTTTTTGTTATTATTTACAAGAAAACGACCCCCTTGTATAATTTATGCTTTGAAACTGTTATCACTGTACTGGTACTGGGAATTAATTGATTTGAAATTGGTGTCTCATGCGGGCGTTGTTTAAAACTCATTAAAAAATGTGTTTGGTTAAGCTGTTCTAATGCCAATTACCTTGAAAGGGCCAGACCTTACACAACACTGCCACTTCAAGGTTGTTCTGTGTGAGCTTAATTATAACCTTGTTCTTTTCAATGATTCTATAATGTAAGTAATTTTATTGACCTCACCAAACAAATAGGTCCAGTCAAATTAATAATAATGAAAACATTAAAACTACACTTATCCGCTACGGAGGATAATACAGGAATCAATAGATTGTAATATAAGTGATTACAGAAATATTAAATATCATATGATGAGTGAGATTCAAAGGCAGATTTAACAAATTTGATAAATGGTTAAATGGAAATTATAATCACACACTTCCATAACAGGGAAAAAATATCCTGATCAGAAAAATCATCAATATTTTGAATCTCTCGAATGTCACACAAGAAAGTTTGAGCGTAAATAATTATAGACAAGGAAGACCATAATAAGGTGAAAGTCATCCTCAAAAACATTAAGTTAACCTAATTTGCAAGTCTATCTGAGGTTGAATTTTTGGGACAGAATGGGACCTTTTTCATCACTTAGAGGAATGGGAGCTGATCCTTAAATTACTGACATGAAGTTCTCAAAGATGTGTAAACATTTTGACTATGTAATTGTCAAGATTGAATGATTTTTAAAAGGCAAATATGATTTAATTTGAGTGATATGGTGAATAAGGTTTACCAAAGTGGACTATATATGTGATTTGAGGCTAGATTAAAATAATATTGTCAAAATTACTTGAAGTAATAAGGTTTGGTCTATCCCAAATATCTTGTCTAAATGATAAGGCTAATGAAAGTTGATTCCCCGTTTTCCCGTTGCCCGACTCCGGTCAGAAAGAAATGCCGAATCAATATAATTCATTATTTCATATATTCCAACTGTTTAAGACAAAAAAAAGATTGTTTTAATGTGATCTTACTCAAGAATGATGCATTTAAGCATGTTTACGATGACAGGGGCCAGAAGAATCGGAAACGTCCATTTTCTAAGATCAATAAACCAATTTACGTTGGTTCCGGCTCCTACCTACCTTTCATACATGTGTGTTCTATTAAACCACCGATTGATCGATTGACTATTTGGTAGTCTTTGCAAAAGGCTGCGTGAACTATGATTAAATGGATATGGGTGTTTCCGAAATTAAGGGGCCAATTGTGACATTTGAGAGAAAAAAAGGACAACAAAAATTTAAGGGGATCATAATTCTTGAACAAATATTTGATAAACCATTCCCTTGTTAAATAACAATCAAATTAGTCAAAAGTACTTAAAAAACTGACAAAATCTGCAATAACAACTGGCATTCCGGTTCCCCGTGTAAATGGCGACACCAAACCAAGTTTCTGATTTTTTTAAAGATAATTTAATTACTATGTGATATGTGTATAGTTTATATGTACATTTTGGTTATTTGAGGGGCACAATACGATTATAGTAAAACTGGTCATGCCGGCATATAAAACAATGTTTTCAGGCACAAGTGTAGCGGACCACCATTTGGTGTCCCGTTTAAACGGGGAACCACAGATAACACAGGATATTCAAAATTTAACAGGTTTTTCGATACACTGTCTTTATTAAAAAATTTGCACGATTCTATAGCATTGAATTCGTTCTGCAAGCAATTACCATGAACTTTAGCATGTCAACTACATTCAGTTTCTCAGAAACAAGCATGGGTTCCATAGTAAACGTGAAAAGCGGGACACCAAAATTTTTGGGAGGGTTTTGTTACAGGGAAATCAATGACTTTGCCATGATTATAACATGAATCGGCTATACCAAAACAGTCAGATTATTATGTTATGAAAGCTTTATGTGTTTGCTTTATATAAATCAGAAAAATTATACCATATATTTTCAGTTTTGATGCACATAAACCAAGGACACAATGTTTAGGCTTTTTATCCAGCATGGGTCACAGGCGTGGTGTCCAATTACACCGGGAAAAATAATGACACCTTAATTGTACATAAAATTTAAAAGTTAATGGAGTTAAGGTTGATATTATATAATCTGAAAATGATGCAAATGCTTGTAATTTAAAATGGAATTTATAAGTTTGAATACATATCTTCATGGTAAATTTAAATAAAACAAAATGTCACATAGTAAACGGACACACAATGTCTACTGGCACCCTAATTTACGGGGAAACACCCAGATATATACCACCGGCACATTGACTCGAGACTAGGTTTAGTTCTCCGACAGGCTGCATATCCACCACGTCAATTGACAAAGTTTACACTTACAGCATGTAGTAAAGGGCCTAAGACTAGGTTGAAATGGGAATTTCTACCCTGCACTGGGTAACGTGCTATATTTAGCACGTTTCAACATAATGATATAGGAAAATTACTGTCCATTTTACGAAGGGTTTTCATAAATATATATGTGTGGTATGAAAACAACATTTCTAAAGAAGTGCTTTATCCAAAGCATTCTATGTGTACCAAAGTTTATTTAAATGAAGCCGTTCATAAGTAGTGTTTGTGACCCAAAAACAAAGCATACTGCAGTAACTGGCATCAAATAAATGAAAATCTGAAAATATGAATAATGAAAATGAAAAAATCCCATTCTAAGTCATGAAAAAAAAATGAAGAAACGGGAAACGGGAAATCAACTTTCATTAGCCTAAGATAAATAGACCTTTTAGAACCAAAGAGACAAAGTAAATATGCCAGTTTCATATAACTTTCTATTACAACATTGCAAGTTATCAAATACAGAGATTACGACCAGTTCATGCCCTATCATTTAAAATCCACCAATATTTAATCGACAGGACCAAGCATAAAAATTAGTATAGGGGAAACTACCTAATTCACATCTTACCGCATCATGGTAGCCTTATATGTACTCCTATAAAACTAATTCAAACTTTTACATGTAAAGTTTCCCCAGGTAGTTTATCACAAATCGAAAGAAAAATACAGTCATTAAGGTTTTTCAATAAATAAGGTTGTTGCAAAACTTCACAACCGTAAGTTAAGATAGGTTGAATATATTAAAGACCCTTAAATACTAATACAACCTTTGTAAGAGGAGCTGTACAAGTTTGCCCCTAATCTTGGAAATAGGCTGTGATCGTTAGTGCTTTCCTTAAGTTGTAATAAGCTGAAGTAAAGAACCAAGAAGGTACGAATTATCATGCCAAACAACAATATTCATTAGTAATCTCAGGTTAGTATCACCATAATGAAAAATAAACGAGTTTGTAACAGATGACCACCTTTATTATAAAAAAATATATCGATTTTTTTTAATTTTTTAGGTTTTTTCTTTTTTTAACTTTATAAATAAATAATGTGTGTAAATCCAATTCATGTTTCAAGTGACTAATAAATTGCTATATAGTAGGTGAAGATTACATTAACAGTACATGGGTCAGTCACACTCAGCTGGAGTTCATTATTACTTTACATGGAATAATAAGCCAGACACCAGTTCCCTATTTATGAACATGTACACTGTACAATTAACGCCATTTTATTTTGTCTGGACATATAAATTTCGCAGTTTCAAAGGATCACTGACTTTTTTTGCATGGTGTTAAATTTATGGTTGCTGTCATTAATTGATAAAATAACATAAGAAAATGTATGTTACATATGCGAGGTGTTATTTTAGGGCACATATTTCTCCACAAAATGTGTGAAAATAAAACCACTCAAAAAATTTAGCTTTCATGACAAGTACCCTTGCACTGCACCACATAACTTTAAAGGGATTAGCAGCGCAGCGAATGAGCGATAATGCGAGAGAAAAAAAATAAAAAATTTCCAAAATTCGATTTTATATTTTGGTACTGGCATGGAATGAGGGTGCGAACATAACTGCAGTGTGGGCTTGAAATCCGTGTTAAAGACAAGGCGGGGGGGTACGTTTGATCTGATTCTGTAATTTCATCCGGTGGTATCAAAATTTCCGACTTGAGATCAAAAAAGCCTTGCCCGCTGTATATCACAGAGTTTCAGCGTGATATTGTGCACCATGATCAATACAGTTGACCTCAACACAGAAATAGTGATCTTTGTTTATTCTTATAATGGTGTAAACCACCATCAGCTGTTTAGTGTAGATTTGAGATGCGTCGCGTATGTCTATTTGCGGGGGATGGTATGACAAATCTCCTCAAATCTCATTTTTTCACTATTTGGTGGTTCTTTTTTTATTTTAAATGGAATCGTACAAACTTATCCCTAATTTATAAGTTAAAAAAAAATGCATTTCCACATTTTTTCGATTCTCTCGCTATCGCTGCTAATCACTTGAAGCAATGACCAAGGACAAACCTTTTATAACCAGGGACAGGGGTGAGGGCCTGATTGTGTGACAAACATAGTGGATGGTTAGAAAGCATGGTGCTGTCTATAAGTAACAGGCTTAAGTGTTAGGTGGTCACTAATTTCTGGTGGTGTTATCTTGTAATCAGAATTCAAATGTGACACCAATCTGATCCATTATATAAAGATGCAATTTTGAAAATTTAAAAAATTTACAGTATGGCTGGTCACTTGCATGTTTATACCTGTCGGGCCAATCTGCACCTAACATTTCCCCTGTATACTATATAGTTGGTTTTAGGTTCATAATCGTGGAAAGGCATGTTAAATCATCTTCTATTTGCAAACTGGGAAAATAGGACAGGTCACTTGTAATTTTGGAGACATGCATCTGAGGTGACCATAAATTCCATGATACCTGAATGCAGGCATGCTATGATCTACTTGTAACAGTAATTCACAAAATACATTACTGTATGGCGCACCTAAAGGCCGACTCAGAGATTTCCAGTGAGGGCACTCAATTTTTCAAAAGAAATCGTGTTTTTTGCATGTACATAATGCTTGTCTATATACTATATCATTGTGTGAAAAAAAACTAAGCTCAAATCGAAGGCCTTCATATAGAAAATCACAACTTGTTATAAATTCCGGATCGGAATTTTGTATACACGTGTCCTATGCCACTGTAATACTGGGCATAAATGTTTACTGCATGAAAACGGAAAACCCGATATCTCTACTTTGGAATTGAACATGTTAAGGGACTATCTTTAGGTCTAGATGACTATTTTTAATTTCTATTCAAAATTATTATTTTCGAAACTCTGAGTCTAGCCTTTTAAAAACAGTTGTCACCAAAGCACAAATATGAAGGGGGTTTATCGGGCTATAAAGTAAATATATGCACAAAAACATTAAAAATACCTTATCTAATCAACGTTAAGGTTTCGCTGGGGGGACTATGTGTATGATTATCTCCCTTTAGTCCGAAAAAGTTTTACTTTACAATTTGAAAAAAAACACAAGAAAATGTATACAAAATGTTGCTCCTTTGTAAACTTTGCAAAACAAAAGGTGTTCTCTAGTAGGGGGTATTGGTTTCTACATAAATACCAAGTTTCTAGAAAATATAATCCACCAAGGTGGGTGTATCCAAAAAAAGGCTGCTTTATGGTTTATGGGGATATTTTACTGCACCCACTGTGGACATGTAAACTTGGTTGAAGTGCCTTGGCCCAAGTACACCAACATGTCCACGGGGCACTAAACTTGAGAAAGTGTCTGCAGAACTGATGTGGGACTTAATTTTGGGCCAAATTAGAATTTGTGGAACTCAAGAATTGGCAAACTTTCCAGAATTTTAGCCATCGAGCATGAAAACTCTTGCTGAATTTATTCTTTAACTTTGAACATTTGATTCTTTAAAGTATTTCTATTGATGATATATCTATAACAAATCAAAATTTCATTTATTACTTCATTATAGGCCTGTAGTTTCCATTTAGTGCTGTGTGATGCACTATTTAAACCACAGACATTTTAGCAAGTGAAGTTTATACATTCAACAATGGTGATGTATTTAACTTAATTGCTGTTAATCTCAATATGTTGAGCATATTGTGACAGCGGTTAGTTTTGTTCTTTGCCATTCTCATGTCCCCCCCCACCACCCACTTCTCTATAAGAACTAGAAAACTGTCCATTGTACTGACATATGAAGTATGTTACAGTGGTTCTCCCGATGTCTAGTACTGGGTCAATACATTACAAATAAGCTTAGGTTGTATGAAAAAGACTTCTGGAGTGTATATTTTGCACACCACTTTTCAAGTGGACTGACATAACCAAATCACACATATAAAGTATAGTCAAATGACCCCTACACCCTACCAATATCTTAATTCAACTAAGCGTTAAAGAAGATTAAAAAAATCTGAATTAGTGTGTACGCACTTTCCTTATTTCGACGAAGATTAAAATCGGTTAATTCAACGAATCAAAAAACAAGCTTTTTCGCCGAAGGAAGTTGTTTGATTAAGAGTTCCGTGAGTGTGTACGCACGCTGCGTTGAATTAAGCGAGTGCTGCGTGACGGTGACATCCAGGGCCGTATGTACGGTGTCGTGCTTGTTTCGATCTTCATTAGTTTCCTACTGGTGTGTACGCAATCGTATCTTCATTAAGTGTAGTGTGGAAACACGCTTTATTAAACTAAATCAAGATTAACTAATCTCGTCGAAAGAAGAGATTTTGCAGTGTGACGGGGTGTCAATGAGATATCATACAGGCCCAAGTATTAGAAAGAGGATTTCTTGTATAGTTTACCATTTGGGTTCCTTGTTTATTAGTATTTAGATGGTTTAACATTTACAATCCATATGGTATTATATCATGCGTTAGATCAGTCTACATTCGGATAGTAAATTAAAGTGTACTACATGGCCCATAGGCAGTGTGTGATAATAAAATAAGTGTACCACATTTGGAGATGTTTGTTTCTTAAAAAAGAAACATTCCTGGGCCTAAAATTCATTGGGGTAATGATAAATAGTGAAAATTTTTCTGAAGTAAATGTCAATTCTTTAGGTATGTCGGGGACGAGGCTGTGATCCGGTCCACCCACTTTTATTTAAAATTAGTTGCAAAAAAATTATCAAGATAGTCAAATGCTCAATTCCAAAGTTCAGATGATTTTTTGGAGGTTAGTAAACCTGGAGGGGCATTAATGTGCTGAGGATAAAAAATTTCTCTGGGTACTGAGTATATTGTACAACAAGCACCTACCGAGAATGTTTATAGGGTTAATGGACAAAAAAAGTAGAAAAGAAACCCCAAAAACAAGTGGAACTTGAATTTCCTATTCAGCCCTTTAGACTGGTTTCCATTTTCAAAAGCAACTAGCGAAGGCATTTTGAGTAAAAGCAATTGAAAAACAGTGTTCTATGGAAAATTGATGCTTATTCCAAATCTTCCGGTCCAAGCTAATTGGTTAGGGGAAGTGTGGTAATTGTGAAATAAATTCAAAATGGCCGCCCATTTTAAAATGTTTGACATAACTCAAGATTTAGGCTTGTAAAGACTTCATTCTAGTGTCTATACATATGTTTTCATGCTCAGAGAACAAAACTAGACCATCAGTTAAGGTATTATGCATATATTGACCAATTTAATTTGCAAAATGTAAAATGGTGGCCATTTGAATTTTAGCAAAATTAACTGTCAACATGACCTAATTCTATAAGATCATACACCATGAGTTGGGAAGCAAATTGGGTTACATGGACTTGAAACTACCAAATATTACACGTTTTCACACTTAAATGAGAGTAAAGTCCTCATTTTTTTGAGATAGCTTATAAAACTATTATTGTTGTAAAGCTAAAAATGTAAGGAAGACAAATATGCAAACATGTAGTGGCATATACAGGGTGCCACAAGTGTCATATAAGGTGGAAAAGTGACAGTTTGCTTGTGTAAAAAGTCAAACATTTTTTGGGCAGTCTCATTTGTTAACTTCAATTAACATCATAGCTTAAACTGTTGTATAGGTCAAACTGAAATGCCACATAAATAAACTACAAAATGAGATGGTATTTATCTTAATACATGGCATGGGTTACCAAGATATAAAACAAAAAAAATGCAAAAGGCACGAATATCCAAAATCCCTAGACGTAACAATGCCTCATTCGTGGCACTCAGCCGTAGGCACCACCCTATCTAAAAGACCTACCGCCAGCAGCGACAGTCATAATGGCAATGGAAACGTTTTCATCGGCAGTACAGGGGTAGGGGGTGGGGGTCAATCAAGCAATGGTGGAAAAGGACGGAAGGTACTAGAAAATCATCCCGAAATGTTAAAAAGCAGAGGTATAAGCGATGGTGACTGCAGCACCAAAACATAGTCCCACAAAAGGAAGAGCAGGCGAGTTATTTTCAAAAGAAACGTAAGTTTTCAAGCCTCAGGTACTACCAAGCCTAAAAAAAAAAAAAAGTACACCAAAAAGCGCACTTAACTTCTTAAGACGTTAAAAAATCAATTCAATTGGATTCTGATTGACTTTCGCCGATTTGCCGGCAACACACCAAATGATTTCTATTGACTTAAGGTCGTTTATGATTTAACGCAAGTTATTCCTCTGCTCTGCGGGGAAGTGTCTGACAAGTCATGGAAAATCAATAAATGACTCTGGAGACTCTCGTACATCAGGAGACTCTTATGTGTTGATTCCTATTGACTCTCGGCCCATTTTATAGTCCCAATAATGGGGCTCCACGGATCGAATCTGTGGTGGTAATACTTTTTCTTATTACACAATTTATCGTGCTCTAAAAACCTTAAATTTGAGTTATTCATTCGTTTTATGCCCAAATGCGTGGTTCACATCTTCATGAAACTAATTACAACATAAAACTTGGACTCAAATCTCCATAAACGCCAAATTTTTCACCCAGTTTTCCACAGCTTTAGTGCACCTGGCAATTGATAAAATTCACATGTATAAATAATATCAAGTGAAGTAAAGGTCATGTCAAACTCCCTTTTATACAAGGGAGACTAATCAAGTTTCATGATTGCACTATCCCGGAAATTCCCATTGTTCAGTTTACCAACATACGGATCGCACGTTACAGGTTTGACCATGATATTTCAAAGGGATCGGGATACTAGAGCAAGAATATGAGACTCGTGTAAATCAAGGCTATAACCAAATGGCTGCTTAATCAACTCTACGCAGAATAAAAAATATCTATTATTAACAATCATTTTTTAATTGAAAATTAATAAAATATGAATGATATAAACCATTACAAATTCAGTGCCTTTAGAAGATAACACTTCCCCCAATTTTCACCCATTGTTGAAGTTTAACAAGCGCAATGATTTCCAAAATATCAGGGAAGTTTAAAATGACCTCGGGTCATTTGTGTGAAGCGGGTTTATCAACAAAAACTGAGTATGTCTGAGTGAAACGATCCAGTTTAATTTCTTTTTTTCAAATCGACTTTTCAAATTTTTGAAATCTTTGTGACGTTTTGAAAGTTAACATTGGTTTACGTGATTTGGTCACATGACGTACTTGAAGAAGGAAACAAGTCCATCAACAAGGTAAAATCCAAGATTATTAGTATTTGCAAGAAGAAGCTGACTTGACAAAAATAGTTTAAAATGGCTTCAAACTAATAAAAAACAGAGTATTGCTTGACGAGTTACATGACCGAATGCCCCAATATTTTTGCGTAGTGTGCAGTGTTGGGGAGGTACGCGATCGCCTGTTGGTATTGCTAACAGTGCATAATAAGTTGGTCCCATGCCAACTTTGTGGCGAAGGGGACTATAAAAATGCTCTCGTCCGGCGTGTGGGTGTCCACGCGATATCTTTACGGGCAACCAAAAGTTTTGCAGACAACCAAAAATTGAAACCACGATTGTCACTGCAATTGTATTAGACGGGCGGCCATTACAGCAAAAACGTGCTCAGAAAAGGTTTGACGGCGTAATTTGTTAAAAATCAAACAATGTGGATTTGCATCCTCATGGGACATACAATAGCGTATGGGGTGTTGGACAAATGTTATAATTTTTAGGGTAACAAAATGGCCAAAAGGTAAAAAATGTCCAAAAAGAGAAAATCAGTCGAAATAGTCCTTTCTTCAAATAAATCTATCAGAACAGTCAATTACCTTCAAAGGAATCATATTTAAGTGAATATAATGGAAGTCATTACAATTTATAAATTTGGGGTCAAAATGGCACAGAAAGGTCAAATAGTCCAAAAATAGGTAAATCAATCATTGCCTTCTTTCTCAACTTTTTCATCAGAACATGTGCGTGTACAAATCAAGGGAACACAAATGAGCAGATTGAGTGCTATCCATTTTCAATTAATATTCTGGGGCAAATTGCAAAAAACTCAAAATTGTCAAAAAATCCATTAAATGAGTCAAAATGCCTTCCTTATCAACATCATAATGGGAATATGTAAGTTTTATTCCCAATAGAAATATAATAATGAATTATATTAGTAGCCATTCAAGACACGTTGTATGGTCAAAATGGCAAACAAGTTCAACGTTTGTGCAAAATTAGGTCAAAATGGCCAAACAAGTTCAAATTGTTCAAAACTAAAAATTATTAAAAACACCTCTTTTCTCAAACATAGCGTAAGGGAAAACACATTACTCATTACTTCCAGGGACAATGATCAAAGTAAATAAAGTGCTAGCCTTTTCAATGAACCCATTTGGGGTAAAATGTCCAAAAGAGTAAATAAATGTCAAAAATATGGTTCCACACATCCTAATATTTTCTCCATGAAACCTTCTGAATGGAATTGGCCGATAGAGTTGTTTCCTGTCAGTTAGTCGATGGTTCTTTGAGCGAGGATACCCATTCCGAGGTACCATTAGAATTCTTCAGTGTGAGGGGCCTGAAGCAGGAGGGAATCATCGTGTTTTCCTCTTTGGATATGAGGGATGTGATCAAAAAGGTTTTTCTGAGTAACAGATCCAAAAATGGTAGTACTCACGAAATATTCAACTTCTGTCAGAGTATTGTTCATTCTGGCGACGACACAGCTTAGCAGGTCATTTTATAGATGATGAGTGAGTCATCCTGTTGATATTAGGTTGCCGTTTTATGGTCAGCTCGTCGTAGATGTTGTTTAAACTGATAAGCCCCATGGGTGATCTCCGGTATAAACCAGGCTCACAGTTGGAAGATCCATGATCTTGTGAAAGTTCTTTCAATTACTGTGTTTTGATTAAAACTTTCACAGAGAACGTTAAAGGTCAAGAAACACTGATCTCGTACCTTCTGTGTCATTAAACATTTTGGTCTGGGTAATGCCAGGCTAACAGGCTACTGCTGAGCAAGGACTTTCTTGCTATTTTTTTTTCTTGTAAAAAGGAAACGTGATTATGATATCCAAACATAAGGGTGCCACTTAAAGGTGCATTTTATGCTTCTAGCACCTTCTTTTTTATTTATGGTTCACTAGATATTGTTGAGAAAAGCTTATTCCTAAACCGATACCGATCTTGTGGTTTGATGTTATGAGAAAATTCCTGTATCTCAGGTTCACAGAGGCTACTTTACTGTAAGTTCTGTCCGTTTACGGCGGAAAATAAATACGATCGAATTTGTAAGCGAGGTTGGGTACACATGCATTGCTAAGGCTAGCGGTCAGAAGATATAAAAATCGTCTGAAAAATCATCTGCCTATACTTTACTGTGAATGCCAAAAAATGGTACTTATGTTACTTGTGATCTCGGCTTGTGATGAATTTTGCTTGCATGAATGGCGAAACCCCCTTGATTTTCAGATACGACATCTATTTTATAAACTCTCAGTTATGACGTCATATTGTTAAACTTGATATGTTTTGTACTTCATTTGATGAAAGCACATAATGTAGCTGCACACTGATACCAAACAAGATGATGTTTGGCCCTTAATTACGAAAATATCAGGGGGTGGTAACCACCCCTTCCCTTGGTCGTGAATGTAGTAGAAAAACTCTTGGTTGGACGAGGGTTTTTAAGAGCCACAAAATATTTCATGATCATGAAAATATTCCTTAAAGGTCCAGGAAATGAGATGATAAACCTACTCCAATTCTTTATGGGACATTCTATTCCAATAAACAGGGCCAGAAAAAGTGACATCATTAGTGAAACTATTGATTTTCAATCAGTGTCATGAATAGATTCACAACAGTCACCCGGAATTTTCTATTACTCTCTGAAAGATCAATGATACCACAAATGATGTCATCACCAACCCAAATATTGAATGCTTTCTGGTCCCTCCTTGTAGACTTGACACAAACCACATCAATTCTATTTGCATTTCCTGGGACCTTTAACTACTAGTGCTTTGTGGGCTAAAATGAGTGTAAAAGTCAGAGTTTTTATGTGCTAAGAATAGGATTTTTGTAGGATCACTTGACCTTATTGAGGTGAAATTTCCACGAAACTAAAAAGGGTGTATTGTGGGATGGAATCAATCTATCAATCAATCTTTATTTATTGTTTATCATATAATACAGCAAAACAATATGATAAATAATTATGTAAATAATGCAGTACAGTGAAAAATTAATTGTTACAATATTAAGCAAAATATTTTGCATACAAGTAAAGATGATTTTAATACATTATGAGTGGAATTTCAAAAAAGAGTATGATTGGGATAATACTAGGGGAAAAATTATATTCAATAAGCTTCGACGTGTTTGAATCATTGGTTCACAGTTGTAGGGGACGAAGGCCAGCATAGGCTAACCAAAATACTATTAATAGATAGTACTACATAAAAAGGGAGGGCATATGCATGAGTAAGTATTATTGCACACGTGTTAGGGTCATGACGGCCAGTAAACTTGATTAGGTAAGGCCAATGGTTGTTAGACAGTGAATCTTATGAAAGAATTGAACGAAAGGCCAATCGACCGTTATTTTGTGTTTTTGTTTGCCAGGTGTGTGCAAGTGTCACTGCGAAGCAAAACCATTGGTAATAAGTAAGTGACAGTCTTTATAAGTTTACTCCTTTCATGTGATTTCTGCACGAAATAATCAATATAAACAGTGTTTAGAGATTAATAGGGTTAATAGCAAGGGGTTGAAGCCCATTCAAAACCGTCGTCCGTGCTGGGCGCTGGACATTTTGATATGCACGGAATAATTATTAGTTTGGGTGCGTGTATACCACCTAATGTCAATTCGGATACAAACAATCGGCAAAATATAGTTGTTGATGTTGGGTGCTAGGGTGGTTAAAATTTTTCTACCCATGGCCCACACACAACGCATGAAATGAACGTCAGTCGTCTGGATTTAAATAAACCGCCCTAATGAATACATCGTTTCACCTACGCGCGCATTGCATTATGAGAAAAAAGGAGTATCTGAGCACCAATGACCAGGTACACTATTATACACCGGCCACTCTAACACATACATCAATTGTATCACTACCGATTAGTGTATTGCAAGCGGCACCCCACAGTATGTGGAAAGAAGCGGAGGCAGCCATTGCTTTATATTGTTGGTACTCTAGGTTTTTCCTATGTGGTCGGCAAAAACATGCGAGACGGTGTAGTTCTAAAGATTACGTAACGTTTTGCCGCTCGATCTATATAGAAACCTCTTTGGTTAATAGGCCTTATCCGTATGGGCGTGATTTCTTCTTCATCCAAGTCTTTAACCCAGAGTTTTTCGGGAACTAGAGATAGATGCCATGTGTTGGGTCTGGCCAGATAAAGGGGCTACCTGTACATTTAACCTGTACTTTATAGATGTGTGGCGCATCCCGGGGCGCATGGGGGGGATGATGGGTATAGGCATGGTGCAAATCCTAAATACATGGATATCTCATCACTATGAAAAAATTGTAAGGGATTTTCAATGTATTGGTACATGTGGCTATTAGATTCGACGAAAACGAACCGAAAGGCTCAGTGCAACCATCGGATTAACGCTTTATTCGGTTATCATACATTTTATACTCTGGCGGAATAAAGCGTGTAAATCAACGAATTCAAAGTTGGTTATCAATTGAAGAGAAAAAGATTGTTTGGGTTGGAAGTTCCGAGGGACGGCTTCCGAAGACGAAGAAAGAAGCGCGACAAAACAGGTCACTAACATATAATGCCACGGGTCATTTAAATAAAAATCATAAAAAATTCCACTTTAGGCTCAGATGTGTATGCTGTTTCGTATGTTTTTTCAGCGTGTTCAAACCCGGTTGAAACATTCTAAGGCGTTTCATGCGATACAATGTCAAAAATGTTGGCAATCATAGATATCTGGGGCATGTTCGGATTCATTACTGGTATTTTACTACGGAAGTAATTAAGAGTGTTCCGTCAAAGCCCTAGTCGCGTGCTGTGCTGCGCCATCTACGGTGGTTCCGGGAACATTGCGTCAAGGATACACCTATTTTGGGTTTGAAAAATCCACACAAACCGGTCATAATTAAAAATGTAGGTGATTTGGCGGGGGAGATATACCTAAACTTGTTGTAATCTCATGAGCAGAAAACGTTTTCATACTGCGGCGCCGACGCGCGGACCGGGAAAATGGTCACAAAAACATGCATGCAAAATAACCGAAAATTGTATTTTTTGCACTCCACAACGCTACAAGTAAAAATCTTGTGTCATAATGTCACAAAATAAGAACAGCTGTGTTGCGAGTGTCACAGGATAAGAATGGCTGTGTCGAGAGTGTCACGAGTGTCGCATTTTACCCATGTAGGCCCCTAGATATTGCTACATGACATTGCTACAAACATAATACGCCTTTAATGCCTGCATCATAAATTTCTACCATTCAACTATATTATCCATTTTGGTTACGCTCAAATAAAAGCATTACGTTTCATTCACCACGATACAATTTCTGAACTCTGCAGCAGAAGCTTATATCCTCAGTTCAAGTACCCTAATCTTTCAAGTACCCCCCAATCTTTCATCTCATTATGTCAACTGGTGCCCATACTCAATTATATTTGATTTCCTGCCGTGTCATTGACCATTGACCATAGAGAGTTAAGTTTGTGAAAAAAAGACTCAGTCGTTCACGTCGCGCGCGTCTTGTATATTGTGTTTATATCTTATATGTTAAAGTTTTTAATCGTTGTATATAATATTATATTTATATATTTTGTGAATGACTTTGTTATTCTTATGTCAGTAAAAAGCCGTGATGTGTGTGTCTCATGTCCAAAAAAAATAAGACAATGCCATAAAATTATATCATGTAAAAATTGCAAATTCTATGTTCACAAGAAATGCACAAATCTAAACGAAAAGAACTTTTACAGCTTGATCCAAACTCTCTAAATGTAAAAGGAAGACAATGCCATATAATTATATCATATTATACCTGAGACGTGATGCGGCCTTCTCGATCAATTTGGCAATGAATTTGATGTTGTCAACTGGTCTATAGCTCTTACGTACATCATGATCCAAAGATATCGTCTTAAGAACAAGGATAATGATAGAATATTTCAAAGTGTGTGGAAATATGCCTGTCAAAAGATAACTGTTTACTATCCTGGTGATGGTAGGTAAAACTAATAGACATTCCAAGTTCTGTTCAATGAGCCAGGAAAGAAGTGTGTCCATAGTGCAGGCCTTGTTGGACATTTAATAAGGATTTAGATTATGTCACAATTACCTATTGATAGTTCAGATAAGAGGAGACCGCGATCTCATCCGATGTAGCGCATCTCATCACGCGTTTGTCAATCAATATGGTGTCAGTCAGTCATGATTTACAGCCTTTTTATTGGTTTTGATGAAGTTGTTGAGAGTGAAATTTCCTCACCAATACTTTTTTCTTCATTTCTTTTCTGAAATGGGAAATGTATTCTTTCTTTTTTGGAATGGGTAGGGGAGGTATGGTTTCTTTTTTGGGAGGATAAGAGTTTTCTTTGGGGGGGGGAGGGGTAGGGGTATTCTTTCTTTTCGGAAATGGGAAATTCATGTATTCTTTCTTTTTTTTTTGGATTGGTAGGAGTGTTATTTCTTTCTTTTTGGGGGGAGGATATCGTCATGTGAGTACAACAAAGTCGTAACTGACATTTTTGGCGAAATTGAGTTATTTATATAATATGAAAAAGTAGATCATTACGCTTAATTTGATATACATTTCAGGTGACAGTCTCAATTTATTACAGAGTTATAAAGCTAAATAGGCCTATTTAGGTGTAGATACGACTTTGTTGCACTCAAAATTGAATTTCCCGTGTCGCGCAACAAAGTCGTAACGTAAGGCGGCGCGTGGTTGTGCGCTATCCGTGAACTCACTTCTCTACCACTGTTACTGCACCCCCGTCTCCAATGCCGACATCTCAGGTAAAGTCTTCCCTTCACTTCCCTATCTTTCATGTAAACATGCTCGTCGAAAACATGAACCGAGGCAAATCAGCGCATCGCCTAGTTCGCAAATGCAACCCTAAATATACTAGCTAATTCTTTTAATCGGAATGACGTTTTTTCGTTATGGCCCGCTCTCATTTGCGAGTAAATGCCCGAATAAAAACGTTTATCACGGCACGATAGAAGTTCCTTTCACTAGCATCAAAGCGGGTTTCTATATAGAGCGAGAGGCAAAACATTACGTCATCTTCGAAATTCATCGGCTCGCATGTTTTGCCCGACCACAAAGAAAACATAGAGTCACAACAATAGACAAGAATGGATGTCGCTTCTCCACATACTGTGGGTGCACTTTGCATATACACTATTCGGTAGTGATACAAATTGATGTAGTGTTAGAGGTGGCCAGGTGTTAAAATAGGCACCTGGACAGGTGCTCAGATACTCTTTTTTCTCATAATGCAAGCGCTTAGGTGTGAAAAGACGAGTAATTGAGGCGGTTTATTTAAATCAAGACGACTGACGTTCATTTCATTCGTTGTGTGGCCAGGGGTAGGACAAAATTTAACCACCCAATGCACCCCAACATCCAACAACTGATATTTTGCCGGGGATGTTTGTACGCAATTGACATTATGTGGTATACAAGCACCCAAAACTAATAATTTATTCCGTTGCAATATTCAAAATGTCAGCCGCCAGCATGGCGACTGGTTTTGAATGGGCTTCACCCCCTGCTAGCATCGCCTGTATCTGCGCAACTACGAACATTAACCAATAAGATTAAGCACCCATGGGAAGTAACCACTCAACGGCGGAAACGTCCCAGTGTTCTCGAGGCCCGGTCATGATGTATTACACGCCGAATTCAATAGGAATTAGCAAGTCTCTATCCACTTATGGGATAAATCCATGGGGATTATACTTCGGTCTTATTACGTTCGGTCTGCAGAGGGTCACACTATGAACATGTCCTTTAGTACTACAACAAGAAATTTGCCAGTAAAGAGTCATGCTTAGCATCAACAATGAGTTTATTGAGTTTGTCATTCTGAACAATAAGTTAATTATAGTCTTCGTCAGAACGTGATTTGCGCCATACGGTCAAGACGCCTCCGAACCCGCGTCTCCTGGTGGATCTTACTATTATACCAAGGTAGACGAGTCCTGATGGTATGCTCCTTTGTGACAATAGGGCAAAAGTTCGTCCAGTACAGATGATTGTAATGGTCTATAATAATATAAAGTGTATTAGGATCATCACAATCGACAAGGACTGCACTAAGTAACGAAAATTATTGCTGGTGGAAACCACCCCCTCCACCTCGGGAGTTTTGTTACAAAAAAAGGCTAAGGCGAGGTTTAAGATGTCCAAGAAAACAGAAACCGTAATAAATAATATTATAATATTGAAAATCTTACAATACCATTTTGTCTAATAATTGTAAAATGTCAGTTATAACATTGTAATAGTAAGGGGCCGAATGGTTAAGAAGATCGTGGTTGGTCGGCCCAACGTTCCATTGACGACGACGATGATGAAGATGATGATGACGAAGATGACGTTAACGATGATGACGATGATGATGATTGATGATGATGATGATGTGATGATGATGATGATGATGATGATGATGATTGATGATGATGATGATGATGATGATGGATGATGATGACGACGACGACGACGACGACGACGACGAGGTCTGAAACTATATTTTGCCCCCTCCTCCCAGCTCCCCCGCGGATATTGATCGATGCATGTTCGGATTTTATCACCAGACTTCGTCACCCATTTATCATGTTTATACTGATATGGTGGCACTGGTGTTAACTATAGACTTTTCGCTTAATTCTTTGCAGAATGTCTACTCTTCAAAGTCGACTGAGAGTTCTTACAAAAGATGAGGAAGAAGGTTACTCGAACATATCGGCTGAAGACCACGATAGATACAGGGCATACACGAGACAACTCAGGTCGAGTACATTGGAAGCCATGCAACGTGCAAGAAATGGAAACCCCAACGCCATAGCCGAATATTATCAAACTAGAATCCAAATGTTACGGATATGACGTAGTAGGGAGAATTGGGCTAATATGATTATTGCATGCTGGCCCTTAAAATATGCGGCTACTTTTCTTACATGGTTTATTATTACGAAGTAGTACCTTTGCTTATCTATTTTCCATACGACAGATAGCTCAATCATGGTAAACTCTCGACTCCAGTGTAATGCTCATCCATGCGTATAGTCGTGCGTTCGAGCCCGTGAGATTCAGCCTGTCTTGTAATTTTCCTGGACAGAAATTAACCGCTTGGTTTTCTCGATTTACCAGCGATATTTGGGACGCTGGTCCCGGCTGCATGGTATCTCGATGATGTTTACTGATAGGGAAAGCGCTGATCCTGACCTGCTGCATCCCTTGAAATGATGCTAAATGGTTTATGGTAAGGTAGGCCACAGTGATCAACGACCATTTGTGAAAGCGTCTTAGAGGCCAATAGCCTAATGCGCTATATAAATCTCTGCTATTATTATATTATTAGTTTAACGTAATGATAAACATTTTCGTTTGGTTTTGTGAGTGGAATGATTTTTTCTTATATTGCTGGTGTGTAAGGAATTAAATATTCCAATTGGCACTGTGGGTCCAGCTTGTACAGAAGCACTTACAGACACTCGACTCTACACACAACACTGCAATACTTTCACCAACGTTCATTTACTTAATGGTTAGGAAAACCAGACCGTGGCTTCAGAGGACATGATGATTGCTTTCACTCCTAAGAGCAGATTCGCAGTGTTGGTATTCAAAATCTAAGGCCATGCCGTCCCCGGCATTACGTAAAGGATAATTAACGTAGTAACTCTCCGTTCGTGGCTGAGAATTGGCTGAGGGGCGTAGCTCCGAAGCCATTCTCAGCCACGAATTGAGAGTTACGAGTTGTAATCTCCGACTTAACACACATCTGTGAAGTCACCTATTGCTTTTTCTCTCCATTATTTTGCACGAATGGAGTGGTTTTGAAGTAGTTTGCTCAGGTCCCAAGTAAAGATAATCAATTACCGATTGAAGCCGGATAATTTATTCAAAGGTGGTAGGAATGGGTGTGATTAGAGTCTTTAAACAAATACTGTAACAAAACATTCGGTGCTTTGTTATGATGAAGATTAGGTTTCAATATTGATCGCATTTTTTCAAGTCCCCGCATCATCATTTCGTACTGTAGATTTCATTGGTTTATGCGTGGTTGAGCATGTTTTCACAGTTTGCTAGCAGAGTGATGTACATTTATATTTGATTACTCGCCATTGACTTCATTACCCTGTTGATACTATTAAGACACCGGTATGTGTCCACCAAGTTTTAAAAATACAACTACAACAACAAACACCAAAAAACAGTCCAAAAACCATTAAAAACAGCCAAGATACAAACGACACACACCGTTAGTATAATTAACCTAAACAAACTCTTCCCTTTGTTTGACGCGCGCGTTTGACGAGACATAGCACTAGGTGCAAGATCATCAAATAATCACTTAACCGCTAGCAATATACAACCAGAGCATATATTTCAACCCACAAAAGAATATTGGACACATTTCATGTGCAACAATATAAAGTAAGAAAACGGAAACGATGAATTAGAAGTACTTTCAACGGTTCACTTATAATGAATTTATTAGTGGCAAGTGCGAACCTCTTACAAGTGTCTCACGACTAGCAGCCTTTATTACGAAATGGGATATTAGCCAAACTTATACCATACTTTCTAGTTCATCTCTCTGATTGTCCTTTTAGTGATAATATTGAAGATAATTCCCTCTATGCAAAGAAAATGACGTTTATACGGGATTCTTTTGTTCAACAATCACTACTGAACCACCATTTACTATCATATCCAACCATTTGCGTACATTCAATAAGCTTCCTTCGTGGCCGAGCGGTCTAAGCGTTTGGATTTATTGATTTTACTTTTGGATATTCCTCTTTTGTCGTTCGAGTCCGGCGGTAGCCCCCGACTTTCGTTCGGCACATTAAAAGTAAATTACTCGAGAGTAAGATCATTTTCTTACTTACGGTCACCTTGCCCATTGAAGTTTATGGAATGGAAGTATATTCTCTATAGTTCAAAACTTCCCCCAAACCAAAAAAAATAAGAAAAAAAACACAGCAACAAGCATTAGAACATCCATGATACAAGCGACCCAAACTGAGTATATTATAGAAACAAACTGTCCCTTTGTTTGACTCGTGTTTGATGAGTAAAACCACCAAGTGGGAGTATCGTTAACTACCGCTAAAACTACTCCTTAAACCAATACTTCACATGTATTTA
>JAMKCH010028590.1:0-18888 GCA_023653785.1 Ophioderma brevispina | reverse complement strand
CGGCACTTAAGAATCACGTTTCAGGGGTTCCGGTCATTCTGTCAACATATTTAATCACTCAAACCTTTTGTACTTGAGATGTGTTACAAATGTGTGCTAGCTCCAGGGCTATTGGACAACACCAATCTGCTGTTGTAGGTTTGTTGTAGCGGTTATTATTATTAGTCTCATTTAGACCCCGTCAGGGTATCAGAGATACAGTACAGACACGAGCCAGTGATCGAACTCTGACCCCCTGGCCAGTCAGACAGAGTTGCATGAAAAATATTTGTACTTTCAGTTTCAAGAAAAATATACAAGGTCAATCCACACTCTGTACTCAGTTCAGGGAAAGAAGTCTAAGCTCATTATAGTGTGATTTTTTTCTGCCTGAAGAGTATAGTATACGAAACAAATTATCACTGAATGTTTAAAGCAAAAATAACACATTTTTTTTGAAGAGCGCCCCCAATTTTTAAAAAATGTTGAGATTGCATTGGTAACTGGCTAGTAAACTATAACTGTGAATGTAAAAGCTCGAAAATGTCTGTGTCGCAAACGAAGAAATTTTGTAATTAGAATAATTAATATCGGAGATCTCCGATGATAATTCAACGGCTGCTGAAAACATCCTTCCAATATGAAATAGCAGGGAAATAGCGCCATGTACGTGTCTACGCTACTCAACTCCATTAGTATATGTTTAATAGATTGCCAGGCAAGAGTCAAGTTAGAGGTCTTTGTTCTTTGAGGCGGCACCTCTCATTGACGGCTATAAACGTGACCATTTCCAGTCTGGCCTTTAAGTTCATCTGGGATCATCCCCATTCCTATTACCAAATCGCATTTTTCATGATATCTAGTACTCATTTGAAAATTGGGAGCGCCCTTTAAATAATGGCTGTTTTTGCTTTAAAAAAATAATATCTAGAAATATATATACATTTTTCAAAAGAACGAGTAATTACCAAATTAAAATTGCATAAAATTATAGCAACACATCTCTCAACAAGTGTTACACTACACATATTCCTTGGTAATTTCTTATGACCATACCCTTCTGAATTCAGCATATCCCAACACATTCCACAAATTTCCTCAATTAATACAATGGAGTTTATTCGAAAGTTCGTTCGAACGTACTCTCCCCCCCAAAATCACTTCCTTACCCTTATATAAATTGTCTTATATTACCATACCTACTATGGTGCTAGGCCTGAGGGCTGACGCAAAAACCGGCAGTCGTCAACGATTCCTAATTCTCTTTTTTGTTTTCTTTTTTCCTTCCAATAGTCCTTTCTGCTCTTTTCCTTTGTTTTAATAAAGCTTTTGCGATTGTTGTGGGTATAATCTTAGAGGCCCACTGGGGTGGGCCCGGTGACTACCACTGCGCCGGTTGCGTTTTTATCAGTGGACCCTCGTTCACCATTGGGGTACAGAATATGACATCCTTATAGTGTGGGTTGGTATGTCAATGAAACAGTTCCCGCAGGATTTTGGTGCTAAAGTTGATTTTCTTGCTGTTTTTCATTCAATAGGGACCAGACAGTCAGAAAATGATGGGGTGCAAATTTTCGGACTGCTGTCCCTTCCTCAAAGGGGGAAATGTTACTACTAAAATCGAGTCTAATTGTGTTTTAATGTACATTAACATGTTCGTCTCCTTATAAGGATTAAAAAAAGTATATATTTGCTTAGGTTCCGACCTTTAGTTAAAAAGCTATAGCCCCATTATGGTTCAAGGTCATCCTGGGGTAAAATTTACCCAATGCTCAGATTTTGTTGAAACTGGTGATAAGTTATTTATATTGTCTCACAAGATCCAAAAATGTATTATTTTACAGTGTGTGACATTTGGTTGGCTAATTACATAGCAAAATGTCGCAAGGGTCTACATGGTCTATGGGGTCACCAGAACTTTCCCTGGATGTCGCAATGGTGATATCAAAAGATCAATTAAAATGCATTTTCTGTTTCAGTATGACACAAGGAATCATTTGACACCACTTTCAACAACATCGGAGCATTTACCCACAGGGTGACCTTGAACCATTATGGGGCTATACCGCTTTAACTAAAGGTTGGAACCTAGGCAAATATATTACTTTTTCTAATCCTTATGACGAGACGAACGCGTTAGTGTACATTAAAACACAATTTGACTCGATTTTAATTTTTTCCCTGTACTAACATTTTGCCCCCTTGAAGAAGGGGGCATCAGTAGGAAAATTTGCACCCCATCATTTTCTGACAGTTTAGGTCCTATTGAAACCCAAACAGCAACAAAATCAATTTTAGCATGAAAATCCTACGGGAATACACACCAACCCACACTATTACTGTGCTATTTTAAATATATTTTTCCCAAGTATTATCCCAGATATGCTCTTGAAATTCTTTACTTGTATGCAAAATATTTTTGCTCAATATTGTAACAATTAATTCTTTACTGTACTGCATTATTTACATAATTATCATATTGTTTTGGCTGTATTCTATGCCCGGGGGCCACTTGTATTCCAAGGTGGATATCATGCTCGTGTACAAAAACGCGTAATTAGGGTCGTTTTTTGAGATCAGGCGATGTACGCGCGTACATTGTTTAGGGTATTTAAATCGTCAAAAATTCAAAATAAGGGTATGCTTTTCACGTCGAAAAATACGTTTTTAGGGTGTAATATTTTGAGTACTTGCAAACAATTACATTGAAATGCTGGAAAATAGTGCGTTTTGTTCCCGATTTTCTTCTGATTTCATATGGTAGATTCCCCGAGTGATTTTAACCGTTTTCAGCCTTAATTTAGTTTATTTTCATATCATAAATGGCCTTATATACTGCTATCTGGAGCCAGGGTTAAAGGTGCATTTCGTGATTCCAACACCTTTTGTTTTTATACGTGGTTCACTAGATATCCATGGGATATTTTGCAAAACGTTATAGTTGATTCCGATCTTGTGGTTTGTGTTATAAGGGATTGTTTTCCACGCGTCCACGGTCCTCATAGACCATTGTGCTGTAATGTCTGTCCTTTTACGGACAGAAACACCAGCACACGTGAAATATGAACACGTCCTTCGTAATGCGGTTCTTCTCATTTCAAACGTTTTCTTTTCATATTAAGAAATTTATACCAGAGATTCGTTGTAATAGTTGGAGCAACTTTTGGGCGAGGCATATATCAAAATATTAATTAAGAAGAAAGATAATTTAGGTTGAAAATGCTTCTCGCTGAGAAGAATTGGATTGTAACAATATATCTGATCAAAAAACCCACCCACAAGACAATACCTTTGTGGCGTAAATAGGTAAATTGTGATACTGTCATTAATATTTGGAAGGAGGTTGAAAAACTGGCTTGGGCTAAAAATGATTGTTTGTATAATTTGAAACTAACTGATATTTTGTTTGGTTATGATTTGAGAAATTCTACCTACCAATATATCAATAAGCTGATTTTAATTTGCCAAGTTATCTATTTGTAGATTTAAGTACGGTAATCATCCCAACTTGATCTTAACATATTATACCGATTTAAGAACTCGTAATATGTATTAGTTTTTAAATTGCTAGTGTTTGGTCATATCAACACCTTATATTACTGTTCTTCATGAAAAGCGGTCTCGAAGATGCCATTTACTCATGTTTTGTTTAATAATGAAAGTCGGATCCCGCTGATAGTGGCTTTAAACAGACAAACAAATAAACAACACCAGTGTTTGTAAATTAGCCTTGTGCGTTTCACTTGAGTAGTTGCAGTTAGCACAGCGAGTACGGTGAGATCTGTAAATCCATTCAGGCGTCACAAATATACAGAAAGTATTTTGTTCCCATATTGACTGAATTAAAGCGCCAAGGGTTTGACATAAAACGCATTAGTTAACTCTCTTATTGAATTGTAAGTATTATTGCTTTGCTTTACTATAAAAAGCAGTTTAAATGACAGCTGTAGGTCTGTCCATTATCTCATTATTCAGAGATTTACTGATGTAAATGATTGTTTTTCACCTAGTGTATTGCCATTGTATTTCTAAGAGGCTTAAGTAGTAATCTGATGATGTATTTAAAACAAGTTCACGGCCATTGCAGATGCCATTATGCAGGGCTTTAATTCAGCGTTGATTTAATTGATCAGTTAAGTAGCCAGCTATAGAAAAAAGCACTCAAGAAATGCTGTAACGGGGTCGCGACGTGAACGCTTTTGCAATAGGGTAAACAGGGAATGATTTACTTATTTAAAACTTACAGAGGGGGAAAAGTTTTCATCTCGATTGTATGACCTTGGGGTCAATACCCCTTCTGTAAATTTCAGAATTCGCTTTGATGTGGGAGTTAAAAAGATGATTTTGTAATATTGGAAAATTAAAATGTTTTCACTCATACTATCCAAACCAACCCCATTTTATCCCTAAGATATCACAGGGTAAATGAGAAAAATAGTAGCTTTCTGCTGACACCAAAATTTCTACCACTTCCGTAAAATCTGGGATTCTATGAACGAAGCTAATGGACCTTTAAAAGCAGATTCCATGTAGGCTGGTAAATGATTTACTGTAAAAGTAAGGAAACTCTCAAAAAATAAAGCAAACATTACCAAAAAATGTCTACATTCCAAAAAATTATAAGCCTATAATAGGCCTATGGAGGAAAGTTTGAACTTCACTACAGTTTTGGACTGCATTGTTTTCTAGCACGAATGATCATAGCGCTACACAGTACTAGTGGCGACTTTTGTTTGGCACTTTGCATATTTATTGCTTTGTTTTTATCGTTTTTTTTCTTACAATGGGCCACCCTGTTCGACACATGATGTGCGTACATATTAACATTGAGAATTAAAATGGGCACTACACTTGTTTTTGTGTCTGATCCCATAACATTTTTATGCGTTGTAAATGCTCACAACTAGGTTCACGCGACCACAATATTCTCTGCTTTCATGTGAGGTGCGGTGCTTATCCCAGAATCACTTGGGGATCGTAAAAAAACCAAAAAAACACAACAACAACAAAAACACGCCAGCATAGGATTTCACATTTGTGCGAATCTTGGTATGTTTCAAATAAGTTAATATGTTTAGGAATGCCTACACTTAACAGTCGCTGTTATAATTTCTCAGGCAAGCCGTACGCACACAGTGTAATATGCAAATTAAACCGCGGTATAGGGTACGCCTTTTGACCAAGTACGAGTCAAATGGCGGTTGTCAAGAACTTATTTGTGCTTCCGACTTGACGCACATCACGCTGTACGTATCCCAATCTTGTCAAGAAATGCTGGCAGTGAAAGTACTCAAATCCAAACGGACATTTCTATTTTTTAGAAGTGACAGTGTTTGAACACACAAAATGTTAAATAACGCAAACTTATCATTGGGTGATAGGTGTCATGATGTTTGTAAACACACGAAGTACAGATATGCAAAAAATTGGCATTTAAATTCACACATCACTTTCGTTTTAGAGTAATGACAGACGTGTGTGGAAATTTGGCATTGAATGTTGAGCATGTCTCCATTTGGTTTTGGCCTCTTTTGCTCAGTCAAATTCAAACTCCAGTCCGGTTCCCGCCAGTTTTTCTTCATACATGGCATCGAATGCTGCATTTTGTTTGGCAGTAAAGTAGTTCTTCCAATCGCCTACCGTTCCTGAAAAAAAAGAGCGTAAAGGAATGCAGCGAAGATAAGAAGATTAAATTGTAACTTTCAGCATAATTCTCAATTGTTTTGGTAACCACATATTTGTTTATTACGCTTACTTTCCTGCCAAAATGTCGGATTCAATGTAAGGGCGTTCAAGCAAGAAATACGCGCTCGAATATCATGTTTGAAGAACTGAAAAGAGTATAAGTTTGTGTAAAAGCGCATTTCGTACTGATCTATATGCGATGATGACCTCTACTGGGGCTATTATGGATCATCGTCGCGCAGACTTCTGATCTTGTTTTATGAGCCTCCTTCGTGTCCTTCATTGTTTTTGGACGCTGACTATGTTGATCTGTATAAAAATATTTGGTTGGGTTTGTAATATATCCGCGCCAAAAAAATTCACTGTTTATGCCGATACATTTTATGATCGCTGGTCACAACTTGATGATATTCAGGGGCGGATCATGAATTCTCAATAGGGGGGGCGGCCGTCACTATTCGCTTTTAAAAGTTTCAGGCTCGCTTCGATCGCCGGGGTAGACCCAATTTTTCCTCCTCGGGCTTCGAAATTCTGAAGAGCGGGGGGGGGGGGGCTTGCGACAGCCGAAAATTCTTCAAGTACCAGGCAACAACAACCATCACAACACAAAGAAGATAACCCCCCCTACTATTCATAATTTTAAAAAAAAAAAAAAAAAAAAAAAAGTCTACCCGGCGAGCGGAGCGAGCCGGAAATTTTTTTTAAAATTTTAACAAATTGTGGCGCCACGGGGCACCCACAAAAGGTCATTTTCCTAGATATACGGCAAAAGGCACCTTTTCTTAATTACAAGGCGCCACCCCGGCGCCAATTTGGGTTGCAAAACATGGGGGGGGCGCAGCGCCGGGTGCGCCCCCCTAAATCCGGTATGTATACGTTAAAATGAGTGAGGACTATAATGTCCTTATTACTTTTTGGGGACCACTAATGCTTGAAACGGCGAAGAAAATGATTTTATAAGTGACGAAACCAACATGTTTGTCCCAGTACCGGGTGTATATGCCGAATGATGAAATTTTGCCTAGGTCGTCCAAGGACAAAGTTACCAATAACTTTGCAAGAAAACTTCGTGATTGCAAAACAAACAACAGAAATGCGTGTCCTAAATGGTCGTACAAAGGGTTATTATGAGATGTAAGTTCACCTATTTGCTATACCACCCGAAAAAGTGTTGTTGACTATGCCATCACTTCCATTAATTCCGACATAGTAGTTGATTCTTTTGTTGTTGAATCCAAGTCCGAGTTTTGATCAAAGCCAATAACAGCTGAGGTGAAACTTAACAAAAGCATTGTGACCCACCCTCAATATTGCAAGTGATGAGATTGTTATGAAATTTACAACTGTCAAGTATCTATGGAATCCGAATTACATGAATGGTCGATAACAGCTGTTTTTTCAAATGCTAACTAGGAGAAAGTTTGTTGAAGTGTTAAACAAACTCTGTAATGTTTTTTAATAAAAAAAGAAAAATTAAAAAAAAAAAAAAAAAAATTTTTCTAAATATTTGGATACCCAATTAAAAATAAACCATGTGTTTTGATAAGGAATGTAAAAGTGCATAGCATGAAAGAGCTTGTCTTAAATTGTTTTCGTCATAGTAGTACAGAACTTGTTTCTCATCAATTTATCTAAAAGCACATTCAATTTATCGGTAAACGAAAAGGATGCTTTTATGAGGAATCAGGCGTCTAAGTTTGCGGGAAGCTATCCAAACACAGCAAGATGTGTGGAAACTTATGGCTGCAGGAAACCCAAGAAGTCCACGGGCCATTTAATTGGCACAATGATTGGTTTAAATACTTTAAACCTATAAACATTATTTAGCACAGTTACTTAATAACAAGAGTTGCTATTATCCTCAAGCCAATGATTTGGATAGTCAGTGCTTTTAAATAGTTCTATCAACAGAAGATGAAGTTAGTAATGCTATTTCACACTTGCAAAATGGTAAAAGTCCTGGCATAGGTGGAATTCCAGGCGAAATGTTCAAAGCCTGTAGTGATCTTCTTGTTGGCATTATTACTAAAATATTTCATTCTGTTTTTTCTCTGTGTAAGATTCCAGAAATGTGGAAACAAAGCATAATTGTCCCGATATACAAAAAAGGTTCGCCCAGAGATCCAAACAATTATCGTGCTATTTCACTACTTCATGTTATAAGTAAACTTTTCACATCAATTCTTAAAGTCTGACTCAGAGATTTCGAAATATTATAATAATGAAAAATAGTCAACTAGAACTAAAGATAGTAACCTAAAATGCACAATTCCGAAATTTGAGATGAATCGGATTTTTCGTTTTGAAGCAGTAAACATTTATGTGTAGTATTACGTCCCATAGGATACTGTGTATAACAAAAATTCCGGATCCGGAATTTTATACCAAAGTTGTGATTTTCTATATGAAGGAATTCGATTTAAGCTTAGCAATTTCACACAGTGATTAGTATATGGACAAGCATTATGTACATGCAAACAACACGATTTTTTTAGAAACTGCGGGCGCCCTCCTCAGGAAATCTCTGAGTCGGCCTTTAATTAATGATCGTTTAATGAGCTGGGCCAATAACACAACACAGTCACTGAAATGCAAGCTGGGTTTCGTAAGGGATATAGCACCATTGATCATTTGTTTACACTCAAAACCGTGGTTCATAAATATTTGCGGAAAAAACGAGGAAGATTATATTGCGTCTTTGTCGATTTTCGTAAGGCATTCGATATGATCAAAAGATAGAAACTCTGGTATAAATTGCGGCAGATTGGTATAAACAGTTTCTTGAAATTTTTAAACATTACTATGGCGGGATTTCCTCTTGTGTTAGAACACCGCAGGGCTGTACAGAATTTTACGAATGCCTTTTCGGACTTAGGCAGGGCTGCAATACGATTATCTCGGTTTTTAAAAATTAGCTCAAGAGGCACATGGTCAGTTGCAACCAATATTAGTCTGGTTAATCAGGCTGAAAAGGGAGGGTCTTTTTAATGGAAAAAAGATTCACCCAAACTATTAATAATCTTGATATTGATATGAAAATGTATATATTTGATTCTATGGTTACTCCAATTCTTTTATATGGTTCTGAAGTTTGGGGTGAAGATGATTGTAAAAGCTATGAAACTTTACATACTAAATATTGCAAAAACGTCTTAGGCGTATCATATTCAACAATGAACGACAGTGTAATGGCTGAATTGGGAAGGTTTCCACTATGGACAAAAGTTTATAAGCGTATGATATCCTACTGGCTCAAAATTCAGGAAATGAGCAGCAGTCGTTTACCTTATAAATGTTATACTCTATTGAAACCCCTGGATGAAACAAACGAAAACAAATTGGGTCTCAAAAGTTCGATGTTTTTAAAATTCTTTTGGTTTCAGTTATGTCTGGCAAAACCAAGGTGTTGAAAATGACATCCAATTTTTGGACACTTTTGAACAACGTTGCAAAGATACGTATCTTCAAAATTGAAAGGCCCAAACACATTCAGATAAGCCCCGTTTTTATCTTGATATTAAAACTAATTATGATGTGGAAAACTATTTGAAAAGTGCTCTTGAATTCCATAAAAAAACACGCAGTATCACATTGATAAGGTTATCATCTCATAGATTGAATGCTAATAAAAGGTGTAATAATCAGACAGAGAGACTTTGCAAAATGTGTACTTTAAATTCATTGGAAGATGAATATCATTTTTTGCTTGGTCTGTCCAGGTTATCAGGTTCAACGGGAGATATTGTTACCGATTTATTATTGGCAGAGTCCCACTTGTATGAAATTACACTCTTTATTGCAGAACAATCAGCTTTATGTGAATTTTGCCAAATTCTTGTATATATTGCATTTTCATTTAAAGTCCTCCATGGAGGGCGCTGTTGCAAGCATGGCGGGAGCCACGTTTTAAATTTTCTGCGGAAAGTTTGCTCTAAAATTTGCAAATATTTGCCCAATAATGGGGTGTGATACACCAACTTGGCGATATAGAGTTGGCACGCACCAGCAACCGCAGTCTTGGCGCTTTATGAGCGTTTCCGGACCTTACAATGACGGTGGAAAAAACTGGATTTTTATACCGATAGGTGCTGGCAAGACTTGTTTTAAATGCTCTATTGTTATTCAAAAGTCGTGATGGGAGTGTGGACGAATGACAGCGTGCACCCTATCATCGCTATCAGTAAGTGAATACGCTCCACAAGTCGCTGCACATCATTCTCCCCGATTCAGCCCCTTGTTTTCCGGTGTGATGGACGGAAATAAATATTTTGGGTCCCAACTAACTATACCTTTTGTATCATATCTGAATTCACACCCGCAATTTACCCCTGTATGGTTACCGACGGAAAACGATGATGCGATGATGTCATCAAACCTAGAATTCTTACCCCGGGCCATCACCCGAACAAACTGAACACTACCCGTGTTTCGCCAACGCATACGAACTCGAGTCGTTTTTCCTCTGTACATCACAACCCTATGTTTCGACTCTATTACTCCAGGCTGCAGATATTGAACTGATCCAGGCCCAAGTAATGAGACATTCTGAAGTCGATAGAAGATCTTGGAAAGAAATTAACTACGGAAATTAAAGGACTTTCTTCTAAAGCAAAAGGCTGCAAACTGATATGACTGCACTCGCTATTAAACATGACGCGTTGAAAAGGACTGTGAAACCATGAAAAACGAGCAAAAAAAAAACTGAGCGAAGATTTGAAACACACAAGCGGCGGGGAGAACGAGACCGGAAGTTATTAACGAACTTTAAAGAGTCTATTTAAACCCTTAAAAATATGTGAATCGATTAGCAGGTTTTCAAGACGCGCCAATTAAGATTATTCAATATCCCCGAATCAAAAGGAAAATTTAAAGAGAAAGTGCTAAACTTCTACGAGAAAATATCGTAACCAAGAATTGGATGATCGTGATGTTATACGTGCGCATCGCCTTGGTGCTGGAGCTAGACCGGACAGACGCGACCTCCTAATAGCTAAGTTTTTTCGCACTGGGAGGACAAAATGCTCGTCCTTAGTTCTCGGGATGACTTGAAGACGGTCCGGAATTAAAGTCGCTACGATTTGACACGAGCAACGAGAAAAACTCATCAGCAAGAAGAACTGGTAAGCGATGCTACTATAAAGGTAATGGCCAAAACTAGTTATTCCGAAGGACACTGCTGATCCGTTCTGGCGACTACTCATGATGATTTTAGCCCTATAAGAAAGACCCCCTAGTAAACGAGCACGAGAACGCACGCCGCCGCAGGACACTAAGCTAGGGCCAGTTCAAAGTCAAATAATAATAAAACTTTTGTTTCTCTAAGCTGGAATGTAAATGGACTGAGCTCAAAATTAGGCTGACTAATTTATTGACTTTAATTTAAAACACTACAACATCATAGCTTTGCTCGAAACATGGCTTTATGACGATTCTGATGTGTTATCTTATTTTCAGTTTTATGTTATTTCATATTTCATAACAAAAACTCCGGGACCAAGGGTCGTATTCAGGCGGTGTAACAGTCCTGATTAAAAATACTATAGTCATGGTGTAAAGCGTGTTTAAAGAATGTCATGATATGATATTTTTATCTTGGACGCTAAATTTTGATCTGGCTAAGAACATTTTGGTTGGGTTTTGTTATTCCCGCCAGAAAATTCAACTGTTTATGCTGATACATTTTATGATCCCTTGTCACAACTTGATGATATTATTGATTGTTAAATTTAGTTATGACTATAATGATCCTTATATATTACTTTTTGGGGACACTAATGCTAGAACCGTGCGTTGAAATCGATTTTATAGGTGACGATACTAACATTGTTTGTTCCAGTACCGGGTGATTATGCAACCGATGAAGTTTTGTCTAGGTCATTCAAGGACAAAGTTACCAATAATTGTGGTAATAACTCTTGAAACTGTGCAAAACAACATAATGCGTAATCCTAATGGCCGTACAAATGCGATTACGAAGGTAATTTTCAAGTTCAGCCTATATTTCGCATACTGGCAAAAGTGTTGTTGACTATGCCATCACTTCCATTAATTTCCTACATTCCTACACAGTGTTGATTCTTTTGTTGTTTGAATCCAAGGCCGAGTCTGATCACATCCATAACAGCTGAGTGAAACTCAACAAAGGATTGACCCGGTCATGCAAGTGATGGTACTGGTAGCACATTTACACCTGTCAAGTACTTTGGACTCCATTACAAGGATTCCTTCTACTTACATAAATAGGTCGATAACAGCTGTTTTTTTTTCGCAAATGCTAACTATGGGAATGTTGTTTAAAAGTGTAAACAACTACTGTAATGTTTTGTATAACTGGCAGAGTATAAGTGTGGTAAAAAGTTTCTAAATATTTTGAATAACCCAATAAATGATTAAACCATGGTTTGATGAGGAATGTAAAGGTGCATCACGTGAAAGGAGTTTGCCTTAAATTGTTTTCGACATATATACACATTTGTGATCTCGATCAGTATTTATTTAAAAAGCGCATTTAAATCAATCTGTAACTCAACAAGGATGTTTCTAGGAATCAGGCATCTATGTTGCGTGAAGCTATCAAACAAAGCAAGATTGTGGAAATTTATTCCAAGTAAACCAAAAAGTCCACGGGCCATTTAATTAGCACTGATGATTGGTTTAAATACTTCAATCATTATTTAGCACAATGGTACTTAATAATCAAGATAGTGGCTATTACTCGCAAGCCAATGATGTGGATATAGCGCTTAAATAGTTCCTGCTATTACTGAAGGACGAAGTGAATTAATGGCTAGTCACACTTGCAAAATGGTAAAATTCCTGGCATAATGAACTTCCAGGCGACATGTTCAAGCCTGTAGTGGATCTTCTTGTTCCCATTATTACTAAAAAATCATTTAATCCTATTTTTTCTCTTGGTGAAATTCCCATAATGTTGAAACAAAGCATAATTGTCCCGATATACAAAAAAGGTTCGCCCAGAGATCCACACAATTATCGTGCCATTTCACTACTTCTGTTTATTATAAACTTTTTTAACAAAATCAATTCCTTAATGAGCGTCTAATGAAGCTGGGCAACATGAACACAAGCATAGTCACCGAAATGCAAGCTGGGTTCCGTAAGGGATATAGCACCATTGATCATTTGTTTACACTCAAACCGTGTTCAGAAATATTTGCGGAAAAAATCAAGGAAGATTATATTGCGTCTTTGGTGTGTTTTCTCAAGGCATTCGATTTGATCAAAGAGTAAACATTGTACAAATTGAGGCAAGATTGGCATAAACGGGGTCAGTTTCTGACCTTTTGAAAATTACTATAGTGATTCCTCTTTGTTAGAACTTCACAGGATTGTACGGAATTTTTTCGAATGCCTTTTTGGACTTAGGCAGGGCTGCAATTTTTCTCCTCAGCTTTTCATTTTTTATAACTGGTCGGATCGACCACTTTTAATAAGAAAAATATTCTGGGTATCCAAATTGATAATATTGATATTTTCATGTTTAATGTATGCAGATGATATTGTCCTCTTGGCCGATTCCCCCTATTGGGTTTAACAAAATTTGTTGAATGCCTTGATGAAATCTTGTCGGTATGTTGGACTCGAAGTAAACTTTGATAAAACCAAGGCTCTGTGTTTCGCATGGGGTGTTGTTAAGAAAATGACCGATGGTTTTTAAACAATCAGTGTTGACACAGTTCCTTATTTACAATTTATCACTCCGGTTAAAAATTAGTTCAAGAGGCACATGGTCAATTGCAATCAATACTCTGGCTAATCAGGACTGAAAAGGGTCTTTTTAAAGTCAAAAGATTCACCCAAACTATTAGAATCTTGAAATGTGGATATGAAAATGTCTTTTATTTGATTCTATTGTTACTCCAATTCTGTTTATTGGCTTCTGAAGTTTGGGGTGGAAGATGATTGTAAAAGCTATGAAAACTTACATACTAATATTGCAAAACGTCTTAGGCGTATCCATACTCAAAACAATGAACGAACAGTGTCAGGGCGGAATTGGGAAGGTTTCCACTATGATAAAAGTTTTATAAGCGCTATGATATCCTAATCCTACTGGCTCAAAATTCAGAAAATGACAACAGTCGTTTACCTTATATGTTATACTTATTGAACGCCGGATGAAACACAAACGAAAACAACGGGTCTCAGGTTCGATCTATTTTCAATTCTTTTGGTTTCAGTTATGTCTGGCTAAACCAGGGTGTTGCAATGCCATCCAATGTTTAGCACTTTTGAACAACGTTGCAAGGATACGTAGCCTTCACAATTGAGGGCCCAACACATTCAGATAAGCGCCGTTTTTATCTTGAGATTAAAAACTAATTATGAATGTGGAAGACTATTTGAAAAGTGTTATTGATACAAAAAAAAAGACGCTGTATCACCTTGATAAGGTATCATCTTTTAGATTGATGCTAAATAACTGTGTAAATGATAATCAAACCGAGAGACTTTGCAAAATTGTGTACTTTTGAATTCATTGGAAGACGAATTCCATTTTGCTTGGTCTGTCCAGCTTATCAGGTTCACGAGAGATATTTTTACGAATTATTAGTGGCAGAGTCCTATTGTTTAAATTACACTCTTTAAATTGGCAGAACAATCAGCTTTATGTGAATCTTGCAAATTCTTGTATACTGCATTTTCATTTAAAGTCCTCCCTGGACAAAACTTTGTATGTTTTTCACTAACTCAATGGGCCGGAGGCCTGCAGAGATAAATAAATGCTGGGGCTGAAGATTTCTCCATGGACAAAACTTTGTAAGATTGTCACTAACTCAATGGGTCCGGAGACCTGCTAGATAAGAAATGTTGGGCTGAAAGATTGCCCAGGACTCGGGAAAAATATTGTTTGTTTCCAATCAAGTCATTTAACTCCTGGATAATTTGGCATAGCCTATGATGAAAACAATATTAGAATGATTTAATACCTTGATATTGGGTGTAACAATTCGTCAGTGAGTGCAACAAAGTCGTAACTTACATTTTTCATATTTTAAGAGAAGCTTTTTGTTTTCATTCTTTTGTGACTTTTCAAATGAAATAATTCTTCCTTACACACGATAAACTGTATTTTTTTAAATGCGTTAATACAACACACGGATTTTCCCGTTTCGTGCAACAAATTCGTATCTGCCACTTACGACTTTGTTGCATGCCACGGGAATAATTTTGAAGTGCACAAGTTCGTATCTACATCTAATTAGGCTAATAGGCCCTAATAACCTCTGCACAAAATTGAGTCTTTATACTTGAAATATATGTTAAATTATGCTTATTCATTTACTTTGTAATTAATTACGCACTGGCATACTATTGAGTGGAAAGTCGTTACTACTAGTGTTTTGATATGTTTTTAAGGTTTTTTTTTTTTTTTTAATTTTTGATAAAACATGAAATTGCTCGTTTCATTCACAAATATTTTGGGAGATTTTTTACTATGCACCTTTTTAAAACCATCGCTTTACAAGAAAAAATGTCGTATCTAAATCTATTTTCTAGTTCCCCGGTGTCGTGCAACAAGGTCGTATCTACCAGTTACGACTTTGTTGCACTCAACAGAAATTCAATTTTGAGTGCAAAAAAGTCGTATCTACACCTAAATATGCCTATTTAGCTTAATAACTCTGCAATAAATTGAGACTATCACCTGAAATGTATATCAAATTAAGCGAAATGGAAATGATCTACTTTTTCATATTATATAAATAACTCAATTTCGCCAAAAATGTCAGTTACGACTTTGTTGCACTCACATGACGAATTAGATTTGAAGATGGGTATTGTGCTGAATAAGAACTACTAATAGACATACATTCATTAAATATTGAACCTAGTAGGAAAGCTTAGTTGGTAGCAAACCCTGCACTAGAACGTTTTTTTAGTAGTCCAATATTGAACTTCTGAAAATAGAGTGAGGCACGTCCAGTTTTTGTGTTGAGATTACAAGTTTAATCTATTTTAACAAAAGGGTTGAATTCATTTGGCTTAAACCAAAACAATACATACCATACCACATGCACATGTGTGTTGGTGCAGGTCATCAATATATTCATCATCCCATTTTTTTGCTAAATTCGTGCAGAAAGTAAAATCGGGCAAAGTATATTACAAAAATCATATACTGCGTTAAAAATTAAGTTTGAATGGGATTTAGTTTGAATTGGATCATTACCCGCGAACTTTCACTTTGTGCGTAAACTGCGCAAACACGGACCAGAGTGAAATTTCTCGGATATACTCTTATTCTTGTTTTTACCGCTAGCATTCAATATCTTCCCTAATATTTTCCTACCTTTTCGCATGAAAGACATGTTTTTGGCGTCGTCTCTTTGCACATTTAAAGCATCAGGATTGGCCATTGGGTTCTCTTTCATGCTACCAAAAGAACAGTGTTGTGTGATTTTCTCCAACATTTCGTCAGAGTACTGATATCCAAGAAACTCGGAGATTTCTTTCACGGCAGCTTTTTCATCCTGTTTCAATAAAGAGTATAAGTAACGGGTATGATAAAAAATGAAGCGGTTTCTATTCCATGGTTATTCATACGAGTAAGTCGGGTTAACACAGGAAGCAAGATTGTTACAGTGTACATACTAAAATTTAACATTCTACACAGGAGACTAAATTCACTCAGAATTCAATCGTTTTCAATTAGAAAGGAGTCAAAATTTTAAAAGTATGCATATTTATGACCAGATGCGGAAGCAAACATAAAAATGCATTAAAGACACTATACACACGAAAGAGTCAAAACATTTGAAATTAGCAGGAATAGCTTAAAAATAAAGGACAAGTCTGTATAATTCCATTTTATAAGTTATTTTTTCCATCTGAAAAATTGTCAGAAATGGAACAACACTGCAGTATTCAAAGATATGAATCACCATTCAATTACGTGTTGTAGTAAGTGTCCGTCTATCTATCTAACGGCCGCAGCCGAGATGCTGTTCACCATGTAGCGCCAAATGTCCCTGTTTGTCATTAAGTTGGGGATGTCAGATGGATCCTGCTGGATGTCTCGAGCAATCACATTAATGTAGTTAAAGGGGCGGCGACCCCTGTTTTGGCACGGTAACTTCCAACATGTGACGTTTGAGACTACTTGATCAATCGCACGATGACAGGGACCGGCAAATCGTGCACGGCCTTGGGCAACAGAAGATGAAATTGGAGGGATATCTCCATATATATGTGCTTTGGTCTTGTGCTCACGCCAGGATATGTTTTGTACTCGCATAAGAAGCCTGGTGTAGGTGCCATCCAATCTATCATGTAGCTCTTTCTTCATGGTCCAGGTCTCAGATCTATATAACAGGATACTCTCTACACAAGCCCTAAAGAATTTCAGCTTGGTTGAATTGGAGATACAAGATTGCCATAAGTGGTGTAGTTTATTGCAGGCATTCCAAGCTTGTCCTTTGCGTGACAGGAAGTCTTTCTTGCTGTCGGCAACGTAGGACCCTAGATGCTTGAAGTCCTTGACCTCTTTGAGTTGGCTACCATCTGTAGTGCAGATAGGTTGATGATCATCTTCCTCATTGACGGTCATATATTCCGTCTTCTTGGCATTCAGATGTAGGCCGACTTTGTCTGCAGCATTTTCGAGTGTTGTTAGTAGATCTTGTGCACCACATATCAGATCAGCTGTTAGAGCTAGATTATCTGCGTAGTCAAGGTCTGTGAGATACTGACTTTGGTGACGTCTACAACGCTTGGGTTTAATGGGGAGTCCTTTGTCGTTCATTATGTCAAGACTCTGTCTGAGGATGTAATCAACCACGACTACAAAGAGATAGGGAGCAAGAGTGTCTCCTTGGAGGATTCCAGTAATTGTTAGGAACTCCTTTGTGGGCCCATTCATGGTCTGCACAAAGCTATGTGGTTTATCATACATGATGGCAATTGCCTTGACAGTCTCATCTGGGACACCGTAGTTGGCGAGAATATGCAGCATTACATCCCTGTTTACACTGTCAGAAAAGCCTTGGAAAAATCTACGAACACAATTGAAGCTTTTCTCTTGGAAATTCTCAACTCTTCTATGATCCTTCTGAGGGCAAGTATCTGAGGTAGTGTTGACCTGCCTTTGCGAAAACCATTCTGGTTCCGTCTGAGAATGGAATCTATGTGAGGAGTGATTCTGTTGAGCAGCATGGAATTGTAGATCTTAGAGGCCAATGGTGACAGTGTGATTTCTCTGTAGTTTTGGGGTTGTTGGAGGTCGCCTTTCTTTGGTAGAGGAATGATGAATGATGTTGAAAAGGCAGCTGGTTTGTTTCCCATGTAAGTGTTGTTACACAATTTTAACAGTTGATCATGGAAAAGTGGATTCTTCCAGATTACTGCAGGAATGTTGTCGGGACCAGGTGTCTTGGTGTTGTTCAGTTTCTTCAGGCAGATCTGAAGCCCCTCTATAGTGAAAAGTCCAGTCTGGATGGGAAGGGTGTCTGCTATCTTGTGATTGAAGAAAGGTTCATCAAGGTTAGTGTTATTCTGAACTGACTTACCAAGTAGAGAACTAAAGTGCTGAAACCACGTGTCAAGGCGCTCTTCGGTTGTTTCACCTTTGATTCTTATAGGTGGGGTGGCCTTCTTATCAGTCAGCTCCCTCAGGGCCTCCCAGGCAGCAGCATGCTTGTTTTCAAGATGTAGGGCGTCAAGTGCTTCAGCCTTGGACTTAACATGCACCACAGTGTAAGCATCACCAAGTGCAGCCTTAGCAGCATCAAGGTTCTGCTTGTAGCTTCTGGTGTATTTAGTACGGTGCTTCTTGGCTGCAGACTTAAGTTTTCTCTGGCTTTGCTGACTTTGTCGTTTGAGGCAAAGGCAGTAGTCTTCTTCTTTCTTCTAGGTAGCATCTCCAATGCCATTTCTTTGTTGGCTGAAGTGAGGACATCATATATTGTGCTGGAGTTCTTGTCTTCAAGCTCATCAATAAGGGTGTTGAATCTGTTATGTACTGCTACAGTATACTGCTCACAAAGCTTTGTATCCCCCACTACCTTCCTCTAGTCAACTGTTTTCATGGGATCTCTGGGAGGGGGTTTACTCTGACGATAACTTATCTGGCTCCTGCAAGAGACAATTCTGTGATCAGACTTAACAGTTTCAAAGGTGTTGTAGGCTCTTGAGTTCTTAATGCTGTTAATCCACTTCTTTCTGACCAGAATATAGTCCAGTTGGACAAGTTCTCCATTTGGG
>JAMKCH010028589.1:0-18315 GCA_023653785.1 Ophioderma brevispina | reverse complement strand
CCCTAGGCTGGCCTCAAAAAGCATCGGTTGGCGTTGTATTTTATAAAAACACCGCATTCAAACTCGGACCCAGGAGGGGTCTGAGCTCGGTAAGACAACCATGCGACTATCTAAGAGGCTGCAAACGGCTAATAAAGACGTAAGCCGCTCCGAAGAACCGGCTGAATGGATGAAGTGGAGTCCAACACCGGAGAGACAACTAAAAGAAGTTGAATCCAAAAAGGGCAGGCTCATAAAAAGATATGATGCCACCCTGAAGCTACGGGAAGCCGCTCACCAACCAGTGAAGGCGAGCTATGCCCGCGCATCCCGGTGTGGTAGGAATACCCCGACGACTGCTGTCCAGAGGAACGCTTGGCGAGCAGCGCCGCCCCAGGCAGGCAGAGGACGACAACAGAGGGGGGTCACAGTCCCGGCGAATGGGTTCCGTTCCCCGCAACGGAATAATCACCACACATAGGATGTCCTTGTGTAACAAAGAGACACGGCTTAACACAGGCCCAGTATCCATCGCGGTAGATGAACACGATGCTCCCACGCCCGAATTCACGGAAGGATTGAGGCGATTAAGGGCGAAGACCTACAACCACAGTGACCCGAACAACTACCCGCAAGACCAGAATACGGATAGTAGCCAAAAGCCCCGTGGATGTACTGGTCATATGTATAGACGATGATTATAAAAAGGCAAGTTACATGAACAGACTGTACACGGTAATAAAATACAAGATACACGGTGTGCCGCTGAAGTAGTCACACCGCACCCTCCGCCTACACCCGAGCCCCGAACAGGGACAAAAGAGGGTGTATACCGCAAGAATAACTAAGACAGTCTTCCACAAATTGTCACCTTACAACATACTACCAGCGCCGGATGACCGATGTCAACGGTACTGGAGTTGGAGGTAATTAAGCAGGGAGTCAGGATACCGTGATGACATATGACAGAGAGGTAACAATGACATCAACCCGGTTTAAGATGGGATCAAAAACCCGGGTTGACCCTGACAGGCAGGGCAGTCGCTAGACATTTTGTAAGGGGGTGTAAAGTGAAGAAATGTTATTGCTGCAGTAAGAAGTCCTTGTAAGCGTAGTGAGCGAATACAAACAATACAACTAACGGTGCACGGTTCAGGCCCACTTAAGGCCGTTGAAAATGTCTTAAGTAGATGCACTCTTACAACCATTTTTTCTTGATCGTTTGAACTGCACACGGCAAGTGCTTGACACACCGTGCGCAAACGGAAGTCGGAACTGGTGGGTACAGGGGCCCGCTTTAGGACCATGGCGGGGTGCAGGGACAGAGCCCTGCCGGCCAGGGGGCCAGAGCCCCCGGGACTCTTGATTTTAAGCGATCAGAAACTTCAAGATGACCACTGTTTGAGGGGTAAATGATAACCAATTCAAGTAAAGACCCCGAGTAAAGACTGGTTTCTAAATTTGATCACTGAGACGGGCAGTGAGTATACATGTATAAGCTTGTACTGCCAAAGAGAAATGCATTAAGCGAGCGCCAAGTCTTTAATGGGTGTGGTGCAGGAACAGAGCCCTTCTGAGGGTCCAGGGGGGGGCGAAAGCCCCTGGAAGCTCTTGGATTTGAGCCATTCAGAACCTTCAAGATAACCACTTTTGAGGGGTTAAGTTCGTAAATGGATAACCAATCAAGAAAAGATCTGGTCTGGTTTCTAAATAAATCACTGATACGGGCAGTAGGCCTATAGCTTGTACAGCCGAAGGGGGGAACCCCAACCGTCCCCCCTATACAACATTTATAGCTAGCGCCAATGTCCTTAACGGATGCGGTGCATGAGCAGAGCCCTTGCCGGGGGTCCGGGGGTAGAGCCCCCGGAAGCTCTTGGATTTTAGCTATAAGAAAGGTATTTTGAAGGGTTAAGATAGTAATTAATTAAAATGACAGCCAGTAACCTATAAGTTTATGGTGCTGGGGGATGGGAATCGCTCCTACCAATTTTTTTTCGTGACCACTTCAGCTCCCGACTGAAAATTCCCTTATACTGAGTTACCGTAGGACAACTTGGGGAATGGCCATGGCTCACTCGTGTTTTCTCAAATTATTTTACACATTTTGATCACACAAGTAATGTTGGCACATTAACAATTAATGATTACCGTTGGTTAGGCTTCGAACATATTTGTGATATTTTTGATTATGTAAGTCTGGAGTTCAATTCATGCGTTCTGATTCGTTCTCTTTTGTTTCATGCTTACTTCCCTTTCTATCTTTCTTTTCTTTCTTTTCCCTCTTTCTTTTCTCTTTCTCTTTTCCTTCTCTATCTTCTTCCCTTTTCTTTCTTCTCTTTTTGAGGCTCGCTGGGGGGGTGTTCCACCCCCCCACACCCCCCCATGGCGAAGGGCCTGCTGACAGGCGGCGAGCCTACAAGATCAGTTGCCCCGTTCACAGAGCCTGGTGATCCCCAAGGAATAGGTATTCAACTCCGTGTGAATAGGCATTGTCTTGTGTATAGATTCGTAAATCCTGAGATGAATGGTCTATTGTATCGTTAAATCACCCTGAGAGGATTTAGCACTGGACCGACATCACAAAATGGATTAACGAAATGATACCTGCTCATCCGAAATCCCTGCTGAAGGGACCGAGGCCATCAGGGTGGAGACCCAGCGTAGTAAAAGCCAACAAAATCACACGTACAGAAAGGACAATGCGTAGGCTAAACTCGCCCGAAAACTCTCTCGAACCTTAACCCCCGTGATAAATGGTCCGTAGCAACATTAATTTACAGAAGAAATTAGCAACGCCCATCAACACGCGGGTTCGTTCGAGAAGACTAATCCACCGCTAAAATCCCCAAAGGGATTTAAGCCACCGGGGGGTGACCAGTGAAGCAGGGGCCGGCCGACTAGAGGCGCCAGCCCCGTCTCGCTGAGAAAGCCAAACACTCCTGAGCAAGACACTCCCGCGGGAGCGACGGGTTAATGCAGGGGAGGCCAGCGTAATTGAGCCAGGATAATCGCCCCTACTAAACAGGCGAAGCATGGCCCACTATCGATGAAGAAAACACCCGTCCTAACAGACATTGATTCCCATGAATGGGGATTCAAAGCGATGAATTGGGTATTGTCTCGAAAATCGATCGGCAAATCCCTCAGTGAATGTCCTGTTTGCCTAATCCGGGATTACAGACGATGGACCAGCACCGAGGAGATCGCCCGGGTCAAAAGCGCCTGTAGCCGACATCACGCCTGTGAGGATGAAGGCAAAGGCATCGAGACCAGCGTAGTAAAGCCGTAACGCCTATAGATATAGAGGAGAAGGGCCCGACTCCTCGCCCAGGTGGGTTTCGCTGAGGTACGGGGGGCTTGCAGCGGGAACCGCCACCGGTGTCTACCGGGGGATGCACCACGAGGGCAGCGCCGCCGTTAGCGGAACCATAGAAGGACACAACCACCTAAAGGTGACGGTGGACACATGGCGGTAATCTCCGTAATCGGTAGGGTACCGAAACCGGTGACAACACGCATAGTATCCATGTCCAGTCTACGCACCCCTGGGGACCGGGCGACTGACACGACACCGGCGCGGTGTGAACCCTCTAACGGCGGGTTAACCCCCGCTTACGCAGAGGAGGAACTCCCTGTAACGGCGATGCGTACTATAGCGGTGGTTTTGTGATCGGTGGGTACCAAAGACGGCTACACGCGCCCAGTATTATCCTACGTTCAAACGCACCCCCTGAGGCGGGGCGACTACAGCACCAGACCCAAAGCCTGTGTAACGGAGGGTGAACTCACAGCAAGCGGAGGAGCTCCCCTCTTACCAGTCAATATCATACAACCAATCCAAGTGATTACCAAGGGACGAAAACCCATGGATATACCCCGGTCCAACACCAGAGCAAACCAGGTGCAATACAGAACCGATACCACAGCGCACCTATTCGCCCCCAGAGTAGGACCAGCGGGAATCAGCATGGGTGTGGGTCCCGTGACGGCGAATCGGTCGAACAAGTCACGTACAGCCGCGGCCTCTAAGGGAAACAAACCGGCCTGAGCACGCACCAAAGCGGGGATACCCCCCTGACATACAAATTTACTAAGTTTGATAGAAAATTTATCTAAAAGCAGTTCCCCCAAACAAATCCTACAACTCCTTTAATCAAAGGTCATACCTCGTGAAATAAGGGCCGGCCAGACAGCATTAAAAGGAGAACCTTATCAAGAATAACTTAAACAATATACCTATAAAAAAATATTGAACCCACATATGGAGTGGTTCATGGGAAAACGAATTATACTAACCATAAACGAATTAAAAGCATTCTCTGCCCAGTGGCTATTGAAATTTGCGCTACTGTGTATGGGATATGTTTTTGTGTTATGCGATACGGGCGGCACCCAGTAGCATCCTACATCTCCACACATGTGCTTTCATAATGTGTATTTCCTATGGCATGTATTGCACCTAAACGTGCCGCCGTGGTATCGCATAACACGTTATACACTACCGCGATTTTTTAAATAGCACATGGGCAGACTAGATGGTTTTAATTCATTGTTAGGGTGATATAATTCCGTTTTTTATGAAACCACTCGATTTGCTCAATAATTATTTTATTTTTTTTTTTTTTGTTTTTTTTTTTTTTTTTTTTTTTTTTTTTTTTTTTTTTTTTTTTTTTTTTTGTTTTTTTTTTTTTTTTTTTTTTTTTTTTTTTTTTTTTTTTTTTTTTTTTTTTTTTTTTTTTTTTTTTTTTTTTTTTTTTTTTTTTTTTTTTTAGTGTATATTGTGTAATATTTTCGTTTGTACGGGGTCTCCTTAAGGAAACTAGGTAGTAAACCCCACAAGTGTACGCTCATTGTGTGAAGAATGATCGCTGCATAAAATTATAAAATGCATGTAAACAAAAACCGGGCGCCATTTTGGAAACAGACGAAAGGCATGCCGGCCTATTTCCAAATTACAATTCTCACAAACATTGTAATCAAAAAATAGTACACGTTAAAAATATAAAATGTATCTACACAATTAAAGATAGTAGTGGGAAATAGGACTGTCGATATGAACGTGGCGGCCGTGCCACGCCCTACGCTAGTAGGCCTATGGGTGTGAATTATCCGGGTTTGTGTGTTGACAAACGCGACGCAAGTCAAAGTATAAAGTCCTTAAAATAGACTCGCAAAACGGAAAAATGACAAACTACAGTCCCAGGGACTTAATTAAGACATTTACAGATTTTCACAAGTGTTCAGGGCACCAAGTAGCTAAATATGACCAAAAAATTCGACAGAAAACAGAGCTAAATACACAACGTTAACCATCTTGTCGAATTCCCAAGACGAAAGAGGAAGAGGTATTGTGGGTATGACGTCAATTGGGGGGGGGTCGCATTACAGGGTATCGAAATGATATATTAGTATGTGCGGAATAGATATTTTATGGGAGGGTTCTGCATCGGCCTAAAGAACAAATGCAAGTGAATACATCAACATGGATGAAGGTAAGCAGATTCCTGTATGCGTCTATAAAAAACTAAATCATAAAAAAAAATCAGGCTGGGCCCGACCTGCCACCTTTGTGACCCCAATGGCCGCCCCTACGCCCTCATAAGAATCAACTTGTCCACTGATTACCGGTGGTTCAAAATACCACTTGCCCGTGGCCCGCCGGTTTGACTCAGAGGGATTAAAATTTTTTTGTTCCATACCAGTCGTTGATACACAGACACGGGAGGTCTACATCTCCCAGGACCCTGGCCTGGGGGTGGTGGGGGGGCTCACACTTGTTTTGGGGTAGGGATGTGAAGCTGGGGTTCTGAAAACCAATACCCCGATACCCAGCTTGAACCACGACCCAGAAAATATACCAAAGATACAGTAATTGCTAACCATCCTTTACCTGCATTTGGTGGAGATTTGGGAGAGAACCCCAGAAGCTGAAAAAAACTAACAGTGTTACAATGTATTTTGAGCCAATTCTGGCAGCACTATTTTTTCACATGTGTTGTATGCATTCTATAAACATACTGATTGACACTGCTAAAATTCAAAATATATATACACCGGTACTTGCAAAACACTGAAACCCTTAAAGACTGACTCAGAGATTTGGAAATATAATATTTTTGTGACTAATTAAAAATAGTCAACTAGAATAAGATAGTACCTTAAACGGTCCATGGCCCGATGGCCAATAGCCTCGTACCAAGAAGCCCAGATTTTACAGAAGTGGTCAACATTTGGTATCAGACATTTTTCGCATTTACCCTGTGAAATCTTCCGGGCAAAAAGGATATGTGGGTGAGGAGTTAGAGCGAAAATGGCCCTCATTTTGGTCGACTAATAATTATTTTATTTACTTTTTACAGTACTCTATGGGGCTTACAAAACCCGGGTTAAAAATCACATTGTAGCTCGACAGCAAAACGGATTGAAATATCGGCGCAAAACTTTACAGATGATGGGTTTTGGGTGAAGGCCATCTATCACGATGAAACTTCATATCCTTAAGAGACATGAGGAGATTTCCAGAAAAAGCACCCTCAATTTTTTTGAAACGGTGTTTGCATATTTTGGAATGCTTTCCCAATGGATTACGGTCAAACCTGAAGTGAATAAAGCCGAATACGCCGTCCTTTATTACTAAATATGATGATTTAGTACGTTCTGTCGTGCCCGACAGGAAAGTCAAGACGGTTGTTCTATGGGGACAATTACGATAGTCAGGCAAGTTCAAAACATGGTTTGCTGTTTTCTTTTGCACTTGTTTGTCCAATAAACCTTCGGAACGTTCTTGGTAGGTGGTCTACAATTGATCCTGTGCAATTTGAGAGAAATTCGTATCCTAAAAAAATCTCCTCCTGTCACTTTAAATCAGGCCATCCCCCTTTACCATGCACAATATCCAAAGTTTGAGATGAATCAGATTTTTTGTCGATTTAGTAAATATTAGGTACAGTACTACGGCCATAGATACTGTTGTAAACCAAATTCCCTGGATCCGTAATTTTATTTATAACAAAGTGTGATTTTCTATCTGACGGACTTCGATTGGAGCTTTATAGCTCTTTCACACCCGTGAGCAGTACGTGTATATGGCCCGTTTCACAGTAATTGCCAACTTTTTGTCAACCTGGGGGTCATTTTTTCAAACTTGGTGTCAAGCTTTGTTATTTGTTTTCTAATGTGTGTAAGACTAAATTTTAATGAAAAATGTAAAGCACACCTGAATCTTTTCTCCTTTATTCCTTTTTTTTAATCAGAGAGTTTGAAAATTGAGCCATTTTTGTAAAAAATGCAAATAGTTTTTAATGGAAATTTAGATTAATTGCCAAAAGAAATTAGACTTGTCTTCATCATAAATGTAAAGTATGCACCTTCAGGCAATACCAGCTGAAATATGAACATTGATGCTTGAATTTTGACAATTTCTTAACATTTTTTGCTTCTATTTTATCCCAAAAACAGGTTCTTGACATAAAAAAGTTTTATTTATAAAATAAAAAAAGTAACAGAGCAGATTGATTTTTTCATGAATTGATTAGTTATAGGCTGGAGAACATTTGTACCGAATGCAAGAAAATCTCACCCATTGAGTTAGCAGATAATTAGCTTTATGTCCAAAGTGTTGGACGTGACATGTGAACAGAATTTTGACTTAAAATCTTATCTTTTTGACATTTATTAAAAACAAAAACCTATTTTAAGCTTCTGTAAAGATGAAACACTGCTAACTTTCCCTAGTTTATGCTTTGTTTCATCCTCATGCCCTTCCAATATTCCAAAGCTGTTACATTTGCATGGTTGCTTGCTTGAAGCTTGCGTTGGACGTGACACATTGAAAATTTGTGAACGGGGTGGCAATTTTTTGAAAATTTACTAAAACTGATCCACACTTCAAAGTAAGTTGGTAGTTCAAAAACCCATGGAACAACTAGAAACATATATAAATTAAAAGTTGACGACCTCCTCGTTTTTGAGGTATGCAACTCGGTGTGTTGGACGTGACACAAATGGGTTGGATTTAGACGTGACTGGTGCTGTGAACGGAAAATTTCATGTTGATGGAGCCAATCATTTTACAGTGGTTGTCAAAATTTTAGTACAATTTACGAGTAGAGTGAAATCACTCAAGGAGAGTAAGTAACACAAACATAGAACTTACTTCAAGAGGACAACAGGGCTGCTCAAAAAGTGTTTGTTGGACGTGACAAAATTTGAACGGAAAAAATTACGGACAAGATTTCAAATCACCCATATATGAATTAATTCAGGACCAGTTATATAATTTTGTATGTGGGGCAGTATCATGAGGGATTGTCTTTGTAAATGATACAATAAAATATCACCACAGGAGTTTCAGTGTATGAATAAAATGGTATTTCAATGTGAACGGAAACTGTCACGTCCCACCTCATTTTGAGTGCTCCACTATAAGTTTTTTGAGCCTTGCTACACCTGATTTTTACATGGTAATAAAGTGTCAAGTTGCCTAAAAGCACACAAAAAGTAAAAATTGACGGTTCTATATATGCTAATATGGCAGCGGAAACAAAAGGGCATGTATTTTTTGTTGACGCCAATCAGTCAAATTTGACCATTTTGTGTGGGCCGTCTCCTGAAAATACAAGCACAAAATAGTTGATTCGATATGGGAGGTAGTGGTCTAGTGAGAGATTAAGTAAAAACACAAAAAGTGCTCTCTGTATCGCCTCTTCTGTAAAAAATCCTATAGGTTAAGTGAAAAATCAATAAACGTTGGAAGAATTACTGTGAAACGGGCCATCTATCATATGAACAAGCTTATGTAATTGCCAAAAAAAACACGATTTGTTGAAAATTGAGGGCGCCCTCCTCGGAAAATCTCTGAGTCCGCCTTAATTACCAATTTCACGCCAAAGGGACCAGTTCTTTATACCAAACGGCTGAAAATGATATCCTTCTCGACTGTAAATCCCTGTATCCCCTTTTCCATAAGGGGGGGGGGGGAGGGAATGGCTTACGTCCCCCCCCCCACCCACGGAACTATAGCAGTCTGTCAACCGCCCCTGTGAGGCTGTGGTCATGCATAGTACAACTGAATTGGGAATGGGAACAACGGCGTCATGTCCAGATTGTCAATGATTGTGGGAAGTAAAGACAGACAGTGACTCTGTGTGATTCGTCATGCATTGTAATGCCTCTGCCTAGCTCTTTATCATTGGGTCTTTTACATAGGCGCTGCTGCATTATAGGGCGGCCTATAGTAATAAAAAATGAAAATGATAAAATCCAAGTGAAAAAAATGATAAAGGACCATAACAAAAAAAAAAGTCGCCCCCACGGAAGAAGCAAGTGAATCGTCTATACTAATCATTGCGTAATAGCAGATGCAGGATGGCATTTGGTCAGTGAAAAACACAGTTATGCACTTGTCAATTTTCAATCCCGGCCCTGGAGGTCCCGGACTAGCGGGTATATGCCGGGGCGACATAAGCCGGCATGTACCAAAAAGTATTGCCCCGCAAGCTGGATGTTAGCAGGGACTGGCCGGGAATTACGTTAGTTAGCTTGATCCACGCCCCTGCGGACAATAATTGATGATAGCTGGGACTTGAGCCGGGAGGATACAAAAAAATTTCCCGGCTCCGCCGGAACATAAACAGGCGACCTTTAACGCATGTGTCACACCATATAAAACAAGGCTATCAGTGAGCAGTCGCCCGTTCAAATCTGTAGTATATCACCATTTTATATAGCTACCATTGCAGTTGATCTCGCCTTGTCGTGAAAGGCAAGCTATAAAAGTAGCACACACGCACGTCGCCGCACGTCGAGATATCAACTATCCGAGGATCGATATTTCAACGTATAAAAATCGCCAGAAAAACATCAAAAATCCAATAGGAAAAATGTTTTAAAAAAAATTAATATCACCTTGAAGCACAGAAATACTAGAAGTTGGTCTGTGATTTCATTTAATTCGTAGTAAATCACCGTAGGTAGTGAAAGCTATTTGATATTTCTTGCTAAATGCCAGGCATATATTGTCTTGCATAAAACGCAGGATTTTAATGTTGAAAATGAAAATATTGAATCGCTATGGAAACAAATAATACTCATGAAATACATTATGCCGCAGTTGATATTTAAATCAGCAAAATTAAATGTAATCGCGATTTCCGAACTTGTTTTTGGCAGTGTTATTCCCATTCAAATTTTCCATTTTATCGGGATCATTGCAAGTGTTTGATTACACCGCGCCGTTAAGCATGCGTCATTGCATGGAGGATCCAGATTGAAAATGTCAAAATTCCGGTGGGGCTGAAAGGCTTGTAACTGGTCCAAAATAGCTCAAAATGGGCTGATTTGCCCAAGGATTTGCAGAATTACCGCGGAGCGCGCATGCCCACTACGCCCCCTACCTGATCCGCGACTGTTAATGTAAGCTAAGTTTACCGCAAGACGTGCCGGGCTGAGGTCCCACGTCCTGGGAGGTCTTCTAACATTAGGAAAGGGGGGGGAAAATTGACGATTGCTCAATAAATCTAAAAAGTATAACAAATTAATTTAAAATTTAAATGGAATAAAAGATATATTTGGAAAGTGAAGGGAAAGAAAGAATGAGAAAGATTAAGTTAAAATTGGAACCATTTAATATTGATAGTGGGGTTGGTTGGCTTGGGCAATAAGATCTTGGAATGGTTAACTTTTTTGTCAAGGCCGAAACACAATTGTTTCAAATCAAATTTACTAACGTGTCTTTTAATTTGAAAAATTTACAAATATGTTTTTCTCATTAATTGGTACCAGTAGTATTACAATTTTAATGAAAAAAATAACTTTCCCGTGCTTCCAGGCCCTGAAATCAACTTGTTCAGATTATATCATCATATCGCCTAAGTTAAAAAAAAAAAAAATCACAACAAGACTCAGCCTGAAGGAAGTTTATTTATTTATTGAGAAACTCACTAGTACAAATAACAATCGGCAAAAACATAAATAACGAAATATCGCTAAACCTTCGTGTAAACCGCGTGGTTTTGATGTAAAAACAATCCATTTCAAACAGTGGCGGATATAAAAAGGGCCCTCTCAGCAGCTGACGGGGGGGCCCTTTAGATCGCTTTCGCAAGCGCAAATTTTGACACTTTCGTGCGACTAGAGGGTGTCTGAGGGGGGGCCTGGAGCATATTTAGGGGGGCCCTGTCAGAAGCTGCTCTGACATTCCGACTCGTAATCCGGCCACTGATTTCAAATGCGCGCGCGCTGGCAATCCCTCTTGAAACAGGAGTGTTGGGATACACAGATTCGGGTAAATAATCACGGGTGTCAATTTCATGCAATGGGCGGAGGTATCACGCATGAGGATATAGCTTCGCAATGCGTGCCCAAGTAAGGAACAATGGGAAAGGCACAAAAATCTTTATCTCACGAAACTGACATGGAAAATTCAACTTAAATTTAGGAGTAAGCATGAGAACTTGTGGTTATGCTATAAGTGATTGTTGTGTTCAGAGTTTTGTCAGAAAGATGCAAACCGTCCTCCAAAAAAAAAAAAACGGGGGAAGTAGTCAACGGATTTCAACGGAAGTCAAAAATGGTGATTGCGACTACAAAATATCTGTGTTTATGCACTTTTTCCCTTTGTTTTCTGCGGCAAGCCATCAATCCATTCATGCATCCAACAAGATGCTTGAGTGCCTACCCTGGGCCGGTTCGCCATATATGATACGCACTGACCGGTACGGCATGGGCATATTCAAGTTATTTTAGCAAGTCACTATCAAAGAGTAGGCGACAAAACGACAATCACCCATTGATGATCTTGTTGTTTGGTTGATGAAGTTTCTGTGGCAGATATGATGCAGGGTTTTAGATAATTACTATGCTATGTTAGTTGTCGGATATCGCCGTGGATAATGTGGATGTTTTTTAAACAAACCAACTAACGAGGTTTGTTTCTCCAAAAATAACTTTCCGATGTGGTGAAATTTCGGCTCGTTCTGACACTCGAAATCCAAAAGTAGTATGATTTTATATAGCTCGACCTGTTGTCGCATAGGCCGGGACCGAGCCGGGTTGTCAGAGTTTTAAAGAAGTACCCGCCCATTGGCCAGAAATTACGGGGATTGTCACCCCGAAGCCCGGCTAGTAGGCGGCTGGGAAAACATAGACGGGTGATGTACAAACCAAATGCAGCCCGGCTACCCGGGATTCCGTGCTACTTTAGAGGGGACAAAGGGGGGGTGTCACGACAGCAATCCGGACCCAGGGCCGGGATTGAAATTGAACCAAAGTGTATGACACACGGACACGAACTATTTTAACTTACCTGCTTGCATTGCAACAAGCCACACTACAGTAACAATCTGCACTGAGTACTAAAGATTCCCAGGAACACATAAACACCCAGAATAATAACAATTCAGTTCAGTGTTTTTTTTAACAAGCACTCATTCATTGATTCAAGTCTGACATGCCATTTGACATTGATAGAGATCAATCATCCCTGGATCAGTGTCGGCTGCTTGCGGGTCGATGCAAGGAGGGGGTACGCACCGCCAACCTGACAGCAACAGTGAATTCAAATCAGCAATTGTAGTCATAGATGTCGAGTTGGTAGGAGGGGAAGATCAGATTAAATGGCAGATATCATCAGCTGCAAACTTAAAAAAACATGGAGGAATTTCGTCTGACCCCTGTGCCTTAGAAGTATTCAGATCCTTCACTTAATCTCTAGATAACAAAGCTTATCTTGAGATAAGCTCCTTAAACTCCAGATAAGGACCGTTATTTTAGGGTTCAAGCTTTCTTATCTCAAGATAACTTTAACTTTAAAAGGTGACTCAGAGAATTTCCGAGGGAAGGAGTCACAATTTTCAAACAATCGTGTTTTTTGCAGAATACCAATGCTTGTCCATATACTAATCACTGGTGAAATAGCTAAGTTCAAATGGAAGTCATTCACATAGAAAATCACATCTGATATTTAGCAGTGAAGAGGTAGGGGAAGGACAGTCTGACATGTTAGCAGGGTTTCAGAGTGACTCAACAGGTCACAGGTCCTCTAGTTTATTCCAAAATGATCATATATTACTAAGATTTTTGCTTGAGAGGTGATTTTGTAATGTACTGGGGCATAAAATGCACGTAAATACCGTTTTAAAATCCTAAATGCCCAAATTGAGCATGTCGTGTCCTTCCCTCTCTACTCGAAATTAGTTACAACTTATGATGGCGCTATATACCATATGCCTCATAGACAATCCATCGCGCCGAAGCGCGAGAAGGGCCCGTAACCACCTGCGCGTTTTGAGCACGCAGTGAGGCCGACCTTTTCTTGGCATTTTCGAACCTGCGGTGTTTGTTATTGTTTAAGCGGTCCCGCGATACGCTTATTCTTACGCACCGGGGCAATCATCGTCGTGCGTAATGCCATTTTGAAATACGCGTTCTAAGGGTGCGTGTATAAATTACACTAATTGTCAACCGCATGAACAAAAATACACGAGTACGAGGTATGGATTGTACATGAGTTTTTTTTTTAACTCATGCCGACTTTTGCTTTATGAATAGGCCCTATAAGGCCATACCCTATTGCCAAAAGTGGATTTTTCTTTTCTGTAGCATCACGGTCATATTTAAAGTTTGTATAAACCATGTTCTTTTTTCGATCAAGTTTGAAGGTGGAACACGCAAACTTTTTCAGGTATGCATGCTCGGCCCGATTAGTGTGCTATGAACTTACAAAATTTGATAAATTTGCAAACTACAAATCTCAAACTTCTGAGGTAAAAATGGGAACTTATGATTAAATCGGGCCATCCCTCTTAAAGCGGTTAGCAGCGATTTGCTAATCCGAAAAACATCGAAAAAATCATCCAAAATCTAATTGTTAGATTTTGTTTATGGGCATGATTGCAACAACATAGGCTAACCTACAAAGTGTTGGCTTGAATCCGTGTAAGAAAGACAAGGAATACTGTTATCTGATTCTGTAATTCCGACTCGCGATCAAAAAGCCTTTCCCGGTGAATATCAAGATTTTCGCATGATATTGTGCAACCATGATCAACGCAGTTTGACCTCAAACACAAACATTGATTCTTTCTTATTCTGTTACTGCATGGTGTGAACCACAATAGTTGTTTAGTGCAGATTCTGAGGACGCCGTAGCCTGTATGTATATTTGGGGGAGACGGTATGGCAAATTTCCTCAATAATTCTTTGTCCCTATTCTATTTGGTGTTTTATACATTAACGCAGTTAACCTTATCCTTGATTTGTAGTTAAAATCATGCATTTCCAACATTTTTTTTCGTGCTCTGCTTATCGCTGATAATCCTTTAATATAAAGTATAACCGAACAAGTTTGAAATGATATTGTCAGCCCCCCCCCCCCTCAGACTTTGAAACGAGGTTAAACAAATTATAGTTGCGGCAAAAATGTTTTGCGACACAATTTCAAAACACCCCTAACTAACTTGTAAGGGACGCATAAACCAATTATTCTATGTTCCACACCTTCACACGGACGGATTGAAGGACACGGGCCGATGTACGGTTATGAAAGGATTGCCAATTTTTACTTAAAATAACATCGTGGCCATGTGGCCAACTTGGGCATTTTACAAACATCAACAAGCACAGGTAGGCTACATAAAAATTACCTAAAATACTACTAAATATGACATTCTTTCCCAACAAAATTTAAGGTATATGTAAAATATATAAAATGTATTTTAAAAAGGTGCATGTAAATCCCTTAAGAATCATATTATGTAATATTTATTCAGGTTTCACTGTACTTCGATAAAAAAAAAAAAAACACCGTCCATTGACAGCAAAGAAAACTCCAACAATTGAAAATAACAAGTTTTATCGGTGCAGTATTCATTACGATTTTTACAGGTCTGCAGGCCACAATATAGGCCTATACATGACAATTTGTTACTTCTTATAAAACGCCGTTTTATCAGCTTTTCTTACCTGAAAAATGACACCCCGGTGTATTGTATCGCGACACCACGGTCCGCACATTTTCGGGATCTTCACGATGGCCGACTTACGATTTTTACGGGATCAGGACCGCGGTAAGGACACGTAACGTGCTCATCAATGTGACGAACAGCTTTTTTAAAAATCTGCCCAGCGTGAACCGATTGCGTTGTTTAGTTTTTAGTTAGCGCGAAGAGAGCAATCACGTCTCGCAGCTGGCACGCGTTCAATGCTTAGAGGCATGTCGCGCTCAGCTCTGGAATATTTATTGGAGGAAATTTTCATCCAAACTCTACAGGGGTATATGGAGGGCTCGGTGCGCAACAAGGTCGTAAGTGCCTCGTTAGATTTGGCTACGGGCCTATTAGCGATTCGCCGCTTATAATATCTAGGATAGCCCTCACAGAAATCTTATAGCGCCGAATTCGAAGGCGCTAGAAGGGCCGGTACCTGCGCGTTTACAGTGAGGCATGAGAATTTTGCTTGTTATTTTCGAACCGTTTACAGAGCGCCACAGCAGGCACGCGTAAGAGAACGCACGTCGCTAAGCTCATAATGCGAGATTCAAGGGCTGTACGCGATGTGATTTGGACGATGAAGCATACCCTGAAGTGATTAAAGTGATAAAGAGCTGCCTTAAAGGAATAAAACAAGCGAGGACAGAAAATAAGAAAATTGGGAAGAAATGAAACAGTAAAAAGAAGGGAAGCTATGGGGCAAGGAAAAAAGAAGTGAATTTGCATAACATTGGTATCAATAGACAATATCGCATCTTGGAAATCAGGTTTGTGACATGACAGTGTCTTGTTAGGCACAAATCCACGTTTCTCTACATGGATAAAACAGAAGACAGTCATACAAGTTAACTGATGCAAGCCTCTTCCGTTTCGACTGGAGGGTCGTTATTTTCCGCCAGGGAAAGAACGGAGTTGAAGGCTAACGGCAGGTGCGTAGCTACCATAGGGACAGAGGGGACAAAGTCCACGGGCCCCGCAGGTTAGGGGCCCCAAGAGATTGGAGAAAAAAGAGAGAGGGGAAGAGAAAGAGAGAAAAAGAAAGCAAAGGCGAGAAAAAAAAAGAAAGAGGAGGGAGGGAGAGAGAGAGGGAGAACAAATATTATAAGATGGCTTTCAAAACAAGGCTATACTGTGATGCTGCATTTATTAATCCTGGGGCCCTTCTAACCTGCCTGATACCGATAATGCGAGAGGCCCTATCTTAATGTCAAGTAGAAAGTATGCCTTTAAAAATACTATGGGCCATTGACAGGGTCCCTAGTACCAAATTATAATGGCTTTGGAGTCAGTGCTCCCTCGTCATGGCGTCCGCGGTGGTTATTTATTCTGTACTTAAATTTGGATCCTTCGGCTATTTGGGAGCTCAAATTTGGCAAAATTCGGATAGTTTGTTCTAGACTAATGAGCCAATTGGGGGCCCCGAAAGTTCTAGGAAAAAAACGAGAGGTTTGGAGACAAAAGCCGTGGAAGGGCCCTTGAAGACTATAAAGCATACTTTCTTTTAGCGTGGATTCAATGAGAGGACTTATGTTTCTCTTAAATTTTGGACCCATCTTCCCCTTTTTTTCGTATTGACCCCTGAAAGATATTCATCAAGGGGACGATCCGATGTAAGTATATAAAGTTTTCATCTTGATATTATAACCTTCAATCCAAAACCCCATCTGTAAAGATTCGCGACGAGAGTTCGATCCGTTTGGGAGCGCGAGTAAAAAACGTGATTTGTAATCCCAAAGAGCAGTGAAAATTAAATGGTCGACCAAAATGGGGCACATTTTCGTTCATAAAATCCAAACAAACAATGGCTAAATGATAAAAAATATTAGCTTTTTTCCAGTCAAATTGGGATTCTCTGGGAACCGGGGTATTACCGTCGGACCATTTCCCTTTTAAGTCTAACACTAGTTTTTTGCAGAAATGGGGAATTGTACTCCGGAGGATTAAAGGGGCCCAAGAGTTGGAGGAAGAGAGACAGCTCGAGAGTATCTCTAATACGTATTTCATAGACATTATCAAGCTGTTGGATGGTGGGGCTCTCAGGTATTATGTAAGGTCTTGTTCAGTAATTTTCATTCACAGATGTATTACTGGAGGAACATTTGTTTCTTAAAGACCCAAGCGGGAACGATGTCGTTGAGTAAAAGGTTCCGCTCGAATAGTTTAAATTTTGAATCTAATATTTGCATTAGGATTGATAACATTAAGTTATATTTATTAAGGCAAATCTCGACGAGAAAACGCAAAATATATTATAAAAAATAATTAAGAGGTATAAAGTACCTTTTTATAACACTCTTGGTTTATGGGCATAAAACATTTTAGAAACCTTTTATGTAATTACAGTGATTCCAATTGTTACCTTAATTTAAAAATGGTGTGTTCAGTCTTTGTGTATTGCGGGGTGGCACGATTTCTCATGCATCTGGCCTATACTTTATCATGGTGTCGTATAGGCCGCTGGCTTTAGGGGGCCATGGTAAAGAAGGGAAAACGATAAATAAGGGGAAAATGATGAAGTACCTACAAAAGTCAACACCACTGTGAAGAAAACTCGGTGAAGGAAACAAGAGAATCATGCTACCTATAGGGGCCCGATTGGTGTTGTCCACGGGCCCCGAACGTGGCTATAGTCCAAGAAAAATGAGGTTTGACCTGGAACAAATTGATATCAAAGGGTTTTTTGCACAATGCTATTTGCTTAAGGTACATAAAATGATATACTAAAAGTTCGAGGAAATCCGAGTTGCAGAAATATGCCAATTTGAGAAATTCAAAATGGCCGCCATTTAAATTTTGAGTTCTGAAACTCGTAGCAGAATAATGTTGGTATCTATACCATTGTTTACAAGGTCTGTGAACACAAATTTTGACAGTACTTATAGCATAGGATGTTTGGTTAAGGCTTAATTTGCAGGAATCCAAATGGCCGCCATTTGATAGATTTTGTCCACATCTCGAATATGAGACACAAAGGAAGTCTAATATTGTGTCTATACACAGAATTTCTGTGATCAATTATTGACAATGGAATTGTATATGTGTAATGTATGAGAGAGCTTCTCTTAATTAGCATAAATCCAAAATGGACAAGACCAAGCAAGCTTAATAATTGTGACTATAATGATACGTCCTAAGATTCGTGGTAATTTTAACTTGCCAATAATGGCAAATACTTGGTAAGAATAACAAAAAAAACAACTGAAACACTAGTGTCCATTCATATACCAGTCTTAACCATGAGGGAATCATCTCCTGCTCAGGATCAAGTTCCGGCCGGAAAATTGGCATATGTGATACCATGATTTTTAACGGGGGATGACCCTATTTTAGGTATATAAAGTTTTCA
>JAMKCH010028588.1:0-17239 GCA_023653785.1 Ophioderma brevispina | reverse complement strand
TAAACCTGGATTTTTTCGCAAGGAATACTCCAATGGCCATGAAAACCATCTGGTACATTTTATTTAGGGATATTTCATTATATATGTGCCGATAGAATTATACCAATAAATCGCTTTGATAAACAGCACAGCCGTTGGTGTACATAGGCGGTTCAACCACTTTTATCAGTATCGACAGAAAAAGATAATTAAGTCGAAGCCATGCAATTAATATTAGGCCATGATACGTTTGTGATTTAACGATCTTTTCGTGCTCCAGCGCTGGGGATCACTTACTTCCTTCACTAAAAATTTAAACAATATTATGTAAATCAGGAAAAGCTGTATCCCCAAATGAAAATATTGCACATTATTTAGAAAAATGAATAAAACGTCAACTCAATTTACTTCCAGAATGTCAGTGACCAATATGTACACGTAAACTGAAGCGGACAATATAGCTAATTATATCCAACAATCAACCTACAACATTTCGGATCTTTTTCTCATCAGGGTATGCAGGTCCATTGTTATTGCCCACACTGGTGAAAAGATTTCAAGCTATCTCAGGTGTTATTACCTCCCCGTATTGAGCTCTAGCATCTGTTCATAACATAAAGGGCAACATACTCACCTCGCTCATGATTTTTAAAACTGTAGGTCGCTGAATACCATTGGCTTCCTTGGTAAATTGAATAGAAATAGGGTTTTAAAGACAATAACTTGTGGATTTAGGTTATGCACAAATTAGGTCAGCCCTTGTCATGGGCTTTTCTTTCATGAATTTTGTCCCTTTACATTTTCTTCTCGAAAAAATATTAATCATATGGTCAAAGTTAATGAAACACACAGTAGAATCTCAAGATTTCTTTTATCGCGAACGAGGAAAGAACTCGCAAGGACATAACATTTGAAATCTGTTCAACTGCGTGCACAATAACAATGGACCAGATGTAAAAGAATGTGAAGTGTGTTCCGGGCCGATTAGTGAGTATCATTAGCCCCATTGTTCGCTTGAACATGTTGAGGTTATGTATATCCATTGGTCACTGATATTCTAGAAATAAATTGAGTTGGCATTTTATTCATTTTCTAAATAATGTGCACCCCTTTCATGTGGGGACAAAGCTTTTCCTGGTTAAAATAATATTGTTTTAATTTCAGTGAAGGAAATAACTAATACCTAGGTCTGGAGCACGAATTTTTAATTAAAAGGCCAACATTGTACCATGTACCATAGCCCATATGTCTTAATTAGAGAAAGATGCACATCATTCTCGCCCAGTTGGTGTAGCACTTTAAAAGCTACGGAAAGCCATAATACACTTTGTGCGCTCAACCATTAAAACACAATAGGGCATTTTATACACTCAAGTCAGCGTCTTTAAATAACGACGATGTTACTCGTGTTTAAAGCTTCTGTTTAAGTAAGCAAATGGTTAAACATATTTAAACGCGTTTTGCGTAAACGCAATTTTAAATTACGACGCTTTTAAGCTAAAATCGCGTTTAGCTAACTAAGTTTTTGGAATGCGGGCCTAAAGAGTCTCTATCCGTCAACTGGCGCAGTTGACGGATAGAGTTTCTTGATCAAAAGTCTATACACTTTGGTCGTGACCAGTAGAGCGAAACGTACTCTTCTGTATCACTTACAGACAACTTTAACCCAAAATTTTCAAAGCATTTTGGCTCTTTGGACACTTTCGGACACAAACAGGTATGGTTGAGTTGTATTCAAAATGCATTTATCTAATCATTCATCATATCGTATTTAACAGGAACTAACCGGATATGTTTAAATTAGGCTAAAATAACAACATCCTTTATTGACCTCAAAGCATTAAATCAAGGGCTAATTTTGCTGTTTTCTTTCGTTAAAAAGTCACTGTTTTCCTCAATTATTTCGCCAATGAATAAAATAATTATCGGTCAGAACAAAAGTGGAGTTCATTACCAGCAGAGAAATTTTAGCTGGAATATTAATAAACTGTTTTAGTATAGCAATCAATTACTTCCTGTTCTGAAACTTTCCTGACTGGCCAAGTTGATTCGGATGAACAGATTACTTCAAAGGTGCAATCGAGCGGCCCTTGAAGTTGCATTACTTTCCTTAACCCCTATGTAAAAGAGGTTGTATTTGCCTGATTCCCTGGTCTGTATAGAACAAAGTGTTTCCATTTTTTTTATTTCTGTAAGTTTTTGCAAAATATCCGTAACTAAGGTCTAAACGTGTTGCTAAGGAAACAAACATTATTAAAATATGGTAATTAGCATTTTTGGATTTTTTTATGGTTGAAATTACTAAAAACTGGACAAAACAGAAAATTGATTTCTTCAAGGAAAAAACATTTTTGATTAGGATCTTTCTACCTTATCAAAATAGGGGAAACACGGTCAAGCACCATTGAACGCAATAGACGCTGACCTTTTAGGCCCCCTACATTGGTAACTAAGCATTCAAGACAGTCAAAACTATTCCTTATTTTTAATCCTATGAGCTCCAATTTGCACTCTTTGCTATCCAAATCAGAGCAACTTGAAAATTTTGACCTCAGTACAACTGAAATTAACCCTTTTTTTTATTGATATTTGTTGTTTTTAACCTTAACTCACAGACTTTAAGTCGTAGGTAGTGCAAACTATACCTTTTTTGACTCCTTATGGTTAGACAAATAACATGGTATATTTTTCTACATGATTGGATCAATTAAAAAATGTGACCCCTGTATAATCTTTGTCTAGACCCCTCTCATTAAGGCACCATTTGCGGCACTTTTCAGGGTCCCTGTCAGGCTGTCTACATATACTCCCCGCCTCAAACCCTTTGTACTTGAGATGTGTTACAAATGTCTGCTAGCTCCCAGGATATGTGTCGTGCTTACACATTACACAACAATGAATTGAGGGGGCGGGAACCAAATCTGCATCCATCTGTGTATTTGTATTCAAAGGCGGATATGATGCGTGGACAAGAAAACGCGTAAAAGGTTTTTTTTCCAACAGGCGATGTACGCGCGCGCGTACATTGATTAGGGTGTCATAAACAGTAAAATATGGTTTTTCGTAACCCTGAAATTGTGATGTACGCGTTTGGGGTATGTAATACAAAAATTAAGTAGAGATCAAAATCATAAAAATATATTGTACAATGGAAGTAAAGCAATGTTCATGAGCAAAGCCAGGTAATAAAGGGTATGTTATCGACACATTGCATTTCTTACTTGTTTAGGGTATGGTGGAAATACTTGTTTAGGGTGCATTTCGTAAGTCCATGTTCACGCATCATATCCACCTTTGAATACAACTGCCCCCCAGATCTGCATCGATTAATTTTTAACAAGATTGAGTAACGGATTGACATTTCACGCATGTTCATATCATTTTATCTGAATGCTTCAAGCAGTTATGCCGATCACCAACCCAGAGACCGGGGGGGGGGCAATCAAGTTTGGTTTGGGTAGGGATGTGCGGGACAAACCGCCCAACTTGCGGTCTTGAGAACTGAATATTTTGTAAATTATTCTCCAAAATCCTGGCTACGCCACTGACAAAATACCAAGATGGTTGAATCCGAAAATTTCAATTCTAATTTTCATTTACCATTTTACAGAATCAGAGAAAAGGGTGACTGATAGCTACGAGAAGGGAAGGCACGAAGAAGTCAATGGGAAGAATTCCAGTAATATTAAAATAACCGAAAGAATAACGGAAGAATTCGCTAGCTCTATTGAATCAAGCAAAGAAATTCATTTTGGGTATTATCAATGGAACGATGCGGATTCAGAGGCATGGAAACATCTTCCGATAAATTTGAACAGAGAAAATCCTGAGGTAGGTTTAGTATTTCATCCCTTGCAGTAAAAACAATTATCAAACTTTGCACTTTCCATTTATTTAAGAAAAATAAAATTGAAGTTTGAACTGAATAACTATATTTTGAGTATTGCTGTTGGTAGAGCATCTGTCCATTGATCGGGGTATCTCGGGTTCAAATCCTACGTGGTGAGTGGCTTACTGTATTTTGGGAAACGAAATGAAACACCCATTGAATTACACGCTTTATTGCGTTATGCACGTTATGTATGCATGACGGAATAAAGCGTGTAAACCAATGTACGTTTCGTTTTGCAAAATACAGTAAGCCGTCAGTTGTTTATACTCACAAAGGCCAGTGTTAAAGGTCCATGGCCCGATCGCTAATAGTCGTCCCCAGAAGCCATACAGTTTACCGGAAGTGGTCAACATTTTGGTATCAGAAGAAAGCTACTATTTTTCTCATTTATCCTGTGAAATATTAGGGCCAAAGGACCTTTGGTTTGGAAGTTATGAGCGAAAATGTACCCCATTTTGGTGGACCAATACACAGTACTCTATAGGGCTTACAAAATCACGTTTTTAGCTCTCACATAAAAACGGATTGAAATATCGGCGCGAAACTTTACAGATGGGTTTTGGGGTGAAGGCCAATCTATCCAGATGAACACTTCATATCCTTAAATCGGGCCACCCCCATTTAATGGTATAGTTTTGTTTGTAACACTTTTTCAAGATGTGGCATATTTTAGTCTACAAATATAGACAATACTTTAAACCTCAAAAGCTTGTCACCGATGTCTGTTCCTTCATTATGGTATGATTCATTCAACTCTTCCAGAAACTGACACATGTATCAAGTTACTTTATTTTTCAAATGATTTTTATGAGTGATGAGGACATAGAAATATTAATGGGGCATTTCGTGATCCACAACCTCGTCCCCCCGACTTACCTCAACAAAGTTGAGATTTTTATATCATCTGAACCGGTAACCTTAGTAATCCACGTGTATCTAATCTTACGTGCAAATTCGGTCGCATCTGTAAGAAATTAGCAACTTTGTATTTTCTGTCCGTAAACGGACAAAAATGACTACACAGTGGCCTATGGGACCGTGGGAAACAAGCAATCGCTCATAACGCAAAACCGCAGGATCGGCATCAACTCAAATTTTGTGAATAAGCTTTTCCCAAGGATATTAAGACACACGGTAGTGTGTCCACCAAGTTTTAAAAATAACAACTAAAAAATACCAAAAACAGCCAAAAAAGCATTAAAACGGCCATGATACAAACAACACACACCGTGAGTATATTAACAGAAACAAACTTCCCTTTGTTTTCCGCGCGTTTGACGAGAAATAGCACTAGGTGGCAATATCATCAATAATCACTTAACCGCTCGCAATATACAACCAGAGCATGTATTTCAACCCACAAAAGTATATTGGACACATTTCATGTGCAACATATGAAATAAGAAAACGGAAACGATGAATTAGAAGTACTTTTAAGCGGTCATTTATAATGATTATTAGTGGAAAGTGCGAAACTTTTACAAGTGGTCTCACAGACCTACAGCCTTTATTACGAAATGGATAGTAGCCAAACTTAATACATAATTTCGAGGGTTGACAAACAGAAGGACGTAACTCACTTTTTGGTGATTTTGAGGTTTTGGTACCAAAATAATCTGTAACACCTACAGATTCTGAAAACCATGAAGCCTTAACTCAAGCCTACTTCCTATTGACTATAAAGCAAAATAACACTTCACCACATCTCAATGGTGCACACTTTGTTTACTAACAGAAAGCCGTAACTCTGAGTTACGACCTTCTGATGGTAACTGTATTTGGCCAAACAATGAGTTGAGGCTTCATAGCTTGCACCATTGCCAGAATTGCAACAGCTTTTTAGCTCCCTATCCCACTTATATTGATGATTTCTTTAAAACTTCCAAAGGGATGACCTGCTTAAACATCTGATTGAAATAAAGTGTCATCATAAGGCATGATTTGAAGATGTACTCACAGATTACCGTTTTCATTACCGCAAAAGACGTAACTACAGCACTAAAATAAATATGACGATTTCTTTAATTCGCTGTTCATAATTAAAAAATTAAAAATTGTTCTTTGTTTAGAAAGTTTATAATAGTTTGCTTACAGTACCATATTATGAAAAAGGGCTTTTTATGGAAAAAAACATGTTTTACATTTTTGAGTAATGAATAGATTTTCTTAGTGGAAATTTACATCACATTTCTTCAAAAGCAGTTTTTTTGAGTTACGGCTTATCTGAAATTGTCACCCCGATTTCCTAGTTATCCTCATGATGTTGCCTTTTAGTGATATCTGAAGATAATTCCTTCTATGCAAGAAAATGAACGTTTAACGGGATTCTTTTGGTTCAACATCACTACGGAACCATCACTTACTATCAATATCCAACATTTGCGTTGCATGCTAGAGCTTCCTTCGTGGCCGAGCGGTCTAGTCGTTGGACGTTATTGATTTTACTTTGGATAGTCTGTTGTTGTCGGTTCGAGTCGGCGGTAGCCCACGACTTTTCCCACACATTAAACTTAACACGAGAGTAGATCATTTTTCTTTACTTACGGATCACCTGGCCCAATTGAAGTTTATGGAATGTGAAGTATAATTCATCTATAGTTCAAACCGTTCAAATCTTTTTTATATTGTATTTCGCAGTATTCAGTTAATGTCAATTCAAGCAACAACAGAGTTTTTTTTGTGCAGTTTGATTTTACAATTAATGCATCTTCATACAAAATAACAACTGGGATTTAAAAAAAAATATATATCAATCTGTTACTTAGGACGGAAAGAGACCACAATTTATAAAATACTCAAGTTTGATTTTAAACTAGAATCGGTAATCATAAGAAAAACCAGTTGGATAACTTTAATCAATAAAAACGAGCATTACAAATAATTCGAGAAATAGTATGCGAGCAGTCGTTCAAGCAAACAACTCTACATGTGCTTAATTTGACACATTTCATGAGCAAGATATAATTTAGAAACGGAAACAACAGCCTTTATTACGAAATGATATTGGCGAAATTGAGTCACATTATTTAAATTTAATCATCATGATGTGCCTTTTACTTACAATTGTAAATAATTGACTTCATGTCAAAGAAACTTATGCGTAACGGGCTTCTTTTGTTCAACATTACTGATCCATCAAGTACTAGCATATACAACAATCAGTCTTCTCTTTCAGTTCCTCCGTGGCGCAGGTGGGGCGGGTAAGCGATAGACTCAGTGATTTTAACTTTTGGATAGTCTGTTGTTGTCAAAGTCAGCCTGTGGCCCACCACTTTCGTCATTATGCTAGGTAAATTCAATTCTGGTAGTCATTTTTCTTAATTTTTGGTTATGTGGGTTGTACAAGGATGCTTCTCGGGGTTCTTTTACGCGGTTTTTCCAGGAGTTTTTAACCAGTTTAAATGTTTCTGAGTGATGCTGAATGTCACCTTTATAAAATGATTATAAATTAACACGTCGGTTTCCTTATTGTGCAATGGCATAGAATATTGATACGTGGTCTCTTAGTAAAATATGTCTTACTGAATGCAAAGCAGTAAACTCATTCTTTTCCTTTAAAAAACGTAAAAAACGTTTATATTATCACAAAAGGAACTAAAATACATTTTCACCATTTTAGGCCCTTTTAATTCTATTCTTTGTGAAAAAAGCCTAAAATTAAAAACGTACAATCTGAACTATTTCACAGTACGGAAGGAGATAAAAATGTCGAAAAGCCAATGAAAACGTTAGTATAATACGTATATATATAATATCAAGTTTTGATAGCCATTGCTTCAACTCTTCATATTTTATTATTCATGTTACAAGTCACATAGACAGATACCAACATTACCTGAATATACCGAGAAAAAAATCGACTTCGAATACTTTAATTAAAAACAGTTTCAATACTGCAATTTTACTACTTATCGTATTAATAATATATTCACCAGTGTGATTAATAAATATATTCACTAGTGTTCAATATTTCCTAAACACTTTGCTCTACTTAATAGTTAAATAACACATCACGTTCCAGGTCGACAGGCGATAGTCAACATAAAACGTAAATGTAATCAATCACACACACTCACTAAAGTGTATACACTGTTCGTAGAAACAGGAATTTTTCTTTCTTGCAAATTGACCAACTTCGTAATTCTACTTGCACAGCTATTTACATGTTCACAAAAATAAGGGAATCTACCAAAAAACGTTGGCAACGTAAGAACACACCAAGTTTTTTTAAGAGAGTACGAGCCATATAAAAGTTAATAAATCTAAGATAGCACCAAGTATACTCAAGCGCGTCTGGCCCATTGGCAAACTTGGCCCCATTTCTTCTACAATCAAAAGAAAAATGCCCCTTCCCACTATCAACCTCCATACTGCCTCTTCTAGAATTTTATAGCTTTCAGGCTAGATCGCTGATGTCATACCGAGTTTCAAAGTTGCTCTTATTGTGAGGCAACCAGAGCAGCGGGAACCTTCCTTTGTTCTTAGCCTCTTCTTCCTCCCAGACGGAAGAGTGCTCTCCGAATCATTGAAATAAGACCAATCTCCAACATTAAGAAATCAAGCAAGAAGACAAACAAACGAAACTAAGCATATCAAACTTGAAAGTATTCAAGTCAGAAAAAGACGCCCTTTACACAAGAAATAGGAATACTAATTCCAAAACTCAACTGCCAATAATAACCTTAAACAAGAACAGGTGCAGTTGGAATTATTTAAATCAACAATTGGGTATAATGATGATGGTTCCTTTAATGAAATATGACGTTCTCTCCACAAAGGAATTCGGAAAAAAAAGAGAAATGGACCAAGTTTGCCAAATGGGGCAGACGCCATTGCGTATAATTGGTGCTATCTTTAGATTTATTAACTTTATGGCTCTTACTCTTTTTAAAACTGGGGTGTTTTTACGTTGCCAACGTTTTGGTAGGATCCAGTGCACAATGAATAAAACAGATGCAGAAGGTGCTGGAATCACGAAATGCACCTTTAAGTGGGCATCAATGGTAAATTGTGCTGACTTTTGCGTGATTAAAATAGCCATCACATTTATTCTGCAGTAAAAATAAATAGCCCCATTTTTCTTCTGCGACCACCCTGCATTCCTTCGCTGAATTGCCGTTATTTTAATGTGACTTCCGTGCATGGAACAGAGCGCAAAACCGACTACTTGATTCAAACGACTGTAGCTGGTCTATGCCTAACCGATCTGTGAACGATCTTGCATGCAATATTAAAGAAAGGAACCAAAGAGCTTCAGATGATACCCAACAAGTTAGATATTTGTTACTTAAAAATTCAAATGGCGACACAATCATGGTCATTTTTTTATCACACTGTATCATAAAATATTATCCTACATTCTCTATTTATGTATAACCTAGCGCGAGGTTAGCCATGCAATAAGTTTTTTACCATGAGTACTACGATTGCACTGTGGTAAGAATCTACAGAGTGTCTCAGAAAGAATTACAACAAACCCAATATTGGGCGACCATAACGTCGAAAAGTGAGAATCAGAAACTTTGTAAATTACAAAGATCTTAAACACAATTATTTTTCAATATTTTAATGTAAACAGCACTCGATTCGGTCCAGTAGTTTTGAAGAAATACGATTATGTTAACCACAATGTCAATGGCACCTTCCTCTAAGTTTTGTAATAAAGTGATTCAAACGACCCGGGTGAGAATAATTCAATACTCTTCTCAATTCTTTTTCATTTATTCTTTAAAACAATAAAGATACTGAGTATTTTGCACCTAGTTCAACAAATATTGCACATCCATTACAAAGAAATTTACATCTTTTCTTTTTCACGTTTAAAGAAAATGAAGAAATGTCATGACATCCTAATCAGCTCTTTTTTAACAAATTAATTTTAAATACCAATGGCTGTCCGCCATCGCAACGTTCAAATTCCCTTTTCATTTACTTTAATTACCTCTCGATCAGGGCACTCTATCTAGACCCACGTTATGCTTTGAATTAATATTGAAAACGAAGTAAAGTTTTGATATTTAAAACCTAGGTTTTGGCCCTATAAAATCTAAGAACGGTTTCAACCACCAACTGTTCACCTTTGTCTGTTTGCTAACAAATTGATGCAAGATGTGTAGATTTTCCGTTTTTATAAAATGCTTTCAAGATTTGTATATCCAGCATGCCAACAAATGCAAAGTAAAAATAAAATCAGTTTCGACATATCTGAAAACCACAAATGCCCTTTGTATGGGCGAAAAATGTTGACCAACCATCTTGTCTCGTGCCAGTACTTCATATAACACTAGTATAGATTAAAAACGCAGGAATTTTGAATTTGCACTCAAATCATGCTATTATTATTTAAATGTAGAATCCATCATCGTATTGGAATAAGATGTCTAATTTGAATAAAAACTATTGTGAATAACCTTATTGTTCAGTTTATCCACCTGATAAAGTATTGATTAAACTTCTCAATTCAATCTGTGCAGTACCAACCCCTAGTTCAACTAACATATTTCACATTTTCTACAGATTTTATTGGTGTTGTTTTCTAATAAAGATGATCATTCTTGTTATTTACCATGTTTTGTTTTTCTTGTTGGATTTTTGTTATAATTGTCACTGTAATTGTTTATTACTATAATAAAACGAACAAAATAGCATTGAACTCACAAAATATTAAACAAGGCCGGTTCTTTGGGGAATGAAAAGAAGACAGCTTGAACAGAAAACACGAGTAATCAGCGGTAGTTAACATCAAATCTGCATTATTATGAGCAAACTTGGAAGGAAGTGTCTATTGACATGTGTTACATAATCGCTTATTTCTTCAAAACTACTGAACCGAATCGAGTGATGTTTACATTAAAATGTTAAAATCTAATTGTGGTTTAAGATTCTTTTTAAATTTCTCAAATGTGATACTTACTTTTGAAGTTATGGTCGCCTATAGTTTGGGTGTAATTCTTTCTGAGACACCCTGTATGTGAAATCGTTATATAAAACAAATATTGACTGCTTATATTCGTGCAATAGTAAAAATATATCACTTGAACAAATGTTGGATGTTCCATTTCACCCAAAATCTCTCCTCGTGATATACTTTTACTATTGCACTCATAGGCAGTCAATATTTGTATGCTATTACTGGATCAAAAACTTGGTTCAATAAAATGTTTCTGATTTGACAGAGATTGAAAATTATACTTTAAGTGCGCCCCCCGTGTAAAGTCAGAAAAAAGTGGTAGCGCTGTCAAATAAGTTCACAATTCGTTACTCGAAATAATTTGAAACTTGATTTGAATACCTGAATACTCTAACTTAAACATTTGTATATTTTTGTATTGAAATAATCAATACAAGAACTAAAAATAGCATATCCCGAGTAAAGTCTATCGATCTCATCAGTTTATTTTTTAAAGATCTTGAAAGATTGTTGAAGAGTATTTCATCTGAAAATAAGGATTATTATATAACTGGTGAGTTCAATATTGGATTACTTCAAAGTGGTAATCGTAATTGATTGATAATATTTTCACGAATGTTTTAACCCAGCAAATAAAACCCAGTGTCTACATGGCGGGTCTATCTGATCTCTTTCCTGTATCCCATGCAACTTTACTAAATCGACACCATTTCAATTAAGTCATCCAATATTAACACCACACGTTCTTGTAAGAACTCTATCAATAATTTATAATCAGTTTTTTGACTGGAAATTTGGTACTGATAATAATTCTACTGAAGCCACCTACGATGCTTTTATTCAAAAATTTTCTGAAACTAATGAAGTTAATTTTCAAGCAAATAGCCAAATCTATTCGGCGTAAGGAATAACTCCAATAAGTTTTTTGCCAATCCACACTTAAAATATTCTTAAAAATGTCGTTTCACCTATCAGCCGGGACTCGAAACGTGCAAATATCTGTAAAAAAGGACTCGAAACGTGTAAATAACTGTAAAAAGAGACTCGAAACTTGCAAATAACTGAGAAAAAACGTCGTTTTAACTGTTGTGAGTCCCAGCTGCCAGTCAAAACGACGTTATTTTAATGAACATTTTTAACAGTTCATCTTTGACTACTAAGATAAATTTGGCAAAGTACCGAAATAAATTAAACTCACTTGTCAGGACAGCCACAGAACTTTTTCACCATATAAATTACAGTGTTGTAAATATAATCTGAAATAGTTTGAATGATATTCTTGGACGTAGTAGGTTAAACCATTTTCAGTGTATTTCCTTTCACAAATTCGTCCCTAAAATTTGAATTGCGCATTTCATATTATTTATTCCTTTTATCAATTTGCCTTTGGTTAATTATGATGAAATTTTGATCAATACAATTCATTCACTGTGTGTATTGTTTTATAACGCATCGCTGTCCTGCTACTTCATAATGCATTTGCCTCTGTGCTCAAATAAGTTTAAGTAAAATTCATTTCATATTTCATTTATATTTTGAAATAGAAAAATACCGTTTTTAAAAGTCTTTTTTATCGCTGATAAAAATCTAATCGAAAAATCAGGTTTATCGTTTTTATAAAACAGAGTTTTACGGGAAAAAAATGCTTTTCTCGCTCTGTTACGATTTTTTTCTAGTTAAAAATCAGGTTCTTTTAAGGACGTTCTTTTTTGATCGAACAAAACACGAGAAATTTACTAGTGTTCTTCTAATGATTGTACATCTAGATGTCATACCCAGGGCAATTATAAAGCCACGGACTATTTCCTTTGTGGATTATTAATATATATATGTTTTTATTTAATGTCGAACGTTGTCTCAATTGCCACTAAAATATATCATGTAAAGTTCTTATACCTTATTGATAACACTATAAGCCCATGGGCCGTAATATACAAACAGAGTTAGTAAGTGGGCGTTGTACAATGCAAGTTCATCTTGCAGAAAGGAAACTTATATATGAGAATAGATAAACCTGCTATCTCGGTGGTTTACCATTAAACTCATATAGACCCAAAAAGTGGCCATGTGGTAAAGTTGTATTGATGAGCATACCCCAAGTATGGCACGCTCCACGTATCAATCATGGCGAGATTCATGCGCTGTATATCGAGTTACCCCGCTATATGTCGAGTTTACAGCGATGCCTATCCAGTTTGAACTCTATGTGCCGAGTTTCATTAAATTCATGTCCAGAATAAAATCATGGCCAGAATAAAATCATGCCGAGTTTTAAAAAACTGCGCATCTTTTTTCAGCAGTGCAACACTGGACATGCTTTTTTTCTCAAAACATGAGCAAACTCGATATGATTTTTTTTCTCAACATGAGCAAAAACTCGACATGATTTTTTTCAACATGAGCAATCTCGACCTGATTTTTTTTCTCAACATGAGCAAACTCGACATGATTTTTTTGACACATACACCATAAAAATCTGTCGAGTTTTCCTCATGTGAGAAAACATCATGTCGAGATTTGAAACTGGACAGATTTATGTCAAACTCCACCATATTAGAGAGCAAAACTCGATGGTATAGAGGGCAAACTGGACATATAGCGCTGTAAACTCAACATATAACGCGGCACATCGGACATATGGCGAGGAAACTCGATACACAGGCGCGTGAAACTCGACATGCGCGGGGAAACTCGCCATGATTTGATTACGTGGGCGTGCCATACCCAAGCATACCTTACTCTGTCCAGTACGAAGTAGCGACGGAGGGTGTATACATTGAACGACTTTCGGCGCGCGCGTAAAAGTTTAAGTACAAGCGGCCACTGCAACTCTGGAAAGCAGGAAAGTGTATGCTGACAAGCGGCACTGGGTATACGCGCGCGTGTCTATGGCACGCTCACGTATCAAAATATGGCTAGTGTCCTCTCATGTCGAGTTTCATGCGTTGTATATCGAGTTTAACCCGCTATATGCCGAGTTTACAGCGCTGGCCTTATCCAGTTTGGAATCTAGGTGCCAGTTAATTAAATACATGTCCAGAATAAACATGTCAGAATAAAACATGCCGAGTTTTAAAAATGCTGGACATGATTTTTTTCAACATGTGCAAAACTGCTGGACATGTTTTTTCTCAACATGAGCCAAACTCGACTGATTTTTTTCAACATGGAGGCAAAACTCGAGTTTGCTATGTCGGTGTCCAGCAGCGTTATATGTCGAGTGTACAGATCGCTATCTGTCAGTTTGCCCTCTCTTACATTGAGTTTTGATCTCTATATGGTGAGTTAAACATAAATCATGTCCAGTTTTCCTCATGTCCAGCAATAAACGTGCGAGTTTTCCTCCTGTGAGAAAAAATCATGTCGAGATTTGAAACTCGGCACGATTTTTCTGCGACATGAGGGTGGAACACTGGACATGATATGTCAAACTCACCATATGAGAGCAAAACTCGTGTATCTGTTAGAGGGCAAACTGGACAGATAGCGCTGTAAACTCGACATATAACGATGCACCTCGCCATATGGCGAGGAAAACTCGTACACAGCGCGTGTGGAAACCTCGACATGCGCGGGAAAACTCGCCATGATTGATACGGGAAGCGTGCCATAGTCGTCACTTCATACTTCAGAAAAGGACTAAGTTACACAGTACCCGTAATTGCCTCGACATGCCTTATATCCCTAACATTCGCTGATCCACAGCCTCGTCCATTCGTCCCCTCGACTAACCTCATTTTTTATGACTGTCATTTGAACCGCTGGCCCGGGTGCGAAATTTCTTTCCGTAGTTAACTTGCATGTATTACAGCATCATCTTTAATAACCTCAGTTCACTTAAATACACACGAGTCTGCCCTTATTCCGTGACGGTTTGTGTTGAATTAAAATCGCAATATCTGAAACAAATCCCACGCCTAGTCTAGTGGTTAAAAATGCTGTTTAATCTCTGCTTGTCGCAGGTTCGAGCCCCCACTCTGCTCAATTTTGAGAAATTATTTTGTTTTGAATTTTGTTAAAATGTAATAGACGCTATAGTGTAATTTCACAAGTTAACAAGTTAACTACAAATTAACTACGGAAAACAATAGGGCGGCTCGGGTACGTGTGTCTAATCTTACGTGCGAATTCGATCTACTCTGGAAGAAATTCGTACTTTTGTATTTTCTGTCCGTAAACGAACAGAAATTGCAAGACAGTGGCCAATGGGGGCACCGTGATACAAACATTTGCTTGTAACATCAAAACGCGTTGTCAGAATCAACTGGAATTTAGCACAATATCAAGACAAAAATGTGTGTGAGGCTTACTACTGAGTAATTACAGTACTAATTTTACACCCATCCCATAGGAATATTTTGACTAGAAGCCACAGTTTCAGAGGGGATCGGAACTCATCGTTGTCTTCATGCTTCAGTAGCTCGAAAACTCCGTGGTCAACTTATGGATTCTTCTTGCTGAATGAGAAGCAGAGGTCTAGCAGTTCAAGGTAATGCATAATTTAAGCAACTGAGTCGCTTCGTTAATGAGAAATTTACGTTTGAATTACGGCCATTTTGTACATAAACAAATGGCAATTTATTTGGTGGTGTGCAACCATAACGTTAAGACAATCTTTTTAGCGCCCCGCGCTTTTTAAACAGATGCATATTTTAATAATCACCAAAAATATAAATTGAACACATAATATGTTACCCTACAATTGACCAATTAACAAGGTTCCTCTTAGAAAGATTGTACACCAATGTATTTGTCTCATTATAAAGATTATAAAAGGTATAGGTATTGTTTGTATATTGATTTCTGACCTTTTTGTAGTTACACGGCTACAGTCGTGATAAGGTTCAAGGTCATTCTGGGGCAAACAAATCCAATGCTCAGATTTTGTTGAAACCGGTGTCAAATTATTGCCCTGGTCATACTGAACAGAAAATGAAAGCTCTGTATACGATTTGAGGTCAAGTTTGGTGACCCATAATAGCCCATGTAGACCCTTGTTACATTTTGCCCACTAATTACGAAAGGAAATGCCAAACATTGTAAAATAAGGCAAGACCAACAATTTCACACCATTGGAGAAACTTTCTTTCAATCAGAACCAAAGGTTAGAACTGACTAATCTGCATGACAGTTTCGTCCGTCATGGGGGACATACTTCTTTAGAGTAATGACCCATCTTCTTAGACATCCTATTTCCAGTGGAGCCGGATGACGTCAGGAGAGGACCATATACGTGACTTAAAAATGGCAGCCTCCGTCCCTGTTCATAGTCTTTGGTCCCTGCTTATTGATCCACATAGATTTTCGTATCTCGCGTGTTGTTTCTTTGCTCTCCATTTGTAAAACTTTTGCCTCAACCCAATTGATGACGTGGTTGAAGAGAATAGCATGGTCTGCGACAGCCGATTTACTTTGTTCATCAAGATTTTTCTTAGCTTGCCGAGTGTACTTTTTGGTTTTATTTTCCATTTTTTCTGTCGCGATCTGATGTTCGGGGAGACGGGTGCTATGTGAAATCACAGTTCCTACAGGGGATCTCATAAATGATGTCATCAGTTTCCCCCCGGGTCAACCTTGTCTTTGGGGTGAACCAGCAACTTCCTTAGCGAGGTATGAGGTCTTGAAGCCAAGTGGATATTGTGTTTCTTGAACACTCTGCTGGCTCTCTCAGTGAGTCCTTTCACATGTGGCGCAACCACTTTACCTTTACTTTTCTGGTTGGAATCCTTTTTCTTTGCAGGATGTTTTTGTTGTTTGCTCTGGATCTGCTTTTCGACTTTCTCGAAAGACCACTCCGGGTAGCCGCACTTGCTCAAGCTTTTTACAGTCTCTTCTTCCAGCTGTTTATCTCTTTCTTCTGTTACAATGCTTTCCTTTCTGTCAAGAAGAGTGCGTGCAACGCCCAGTTTATGATGTACGGGGTGGTGCGAGTTGAAATTGAGGTACTGGTCTGTGTGAGTGGATTTTCTGTAAACCAAGTGTTTAACTGTCCCGTCCGGTTTTCGGACAATGAGTGTGGCCAAGAATCTTAGAATGGTATTTGGCCCAGGGGCGGATCCAGCCCTGGCTAGAGGGGGGGGGGGTGCCAAGATAAGATGGGCTAGAATGGTTGTGTAGCAGGGGGGATTGCCGGAGGGTGTGGAAGCTCTGCATTTTTATCATGGCAATCAAGCTTTTTCCAATGTAGTTGATGGGGAATTGTTCATATCACTCATTTCTAAATGCGCTGGAAAGAGTTCTTTCAGGACAATAATATTATACCTGGCGAGCACAGCGAGCCCGAAAATGTTTTAAATCGTCTGTGATTTGACAAAAATGTTTACCTATTCAACAGAAATCAGAAATATTATATTACCACGCAAATGATTTCTAAGTAGGGGCATATCAGCCCCTCTCAAGGGCGGGGGGGGGGGGACCAACTGAAAATGGAAGTTGACCGCTGCAAAGCAGCCATGGTG
>JAMKCH010028587.1:0-17246 GCA_023653785.1 Ophioderma brevispina | reverse complement strand
TCATATATCATACCCAAAAACCAGGGGGTGATTTGCTAAATACATGGTGAATGAAAGCACGGAACGAGGCAAAGGGAATTGAGATTTTAATAGCTCATATACAGATCATCAGGTAGTTTAAGTCAAGAAGAGATATTGCTAAGATGTGAAGATGATTGCTCAATTTGTGGTATTCTGATCTGGGTTTGTATGCTTATTTGCTAGAACTCAAGCGATAATTTCAGGCAAAACTCTGCATACGAGCATGGCCCGAAGATACCAGGTGAATATTAAAGTACACCAGCCAGACTGATTCTTCACATTAATTAGATGATTATAGCAGGGGGTTCTCAATTATTTGAGCTGAAGGGCCAACGACATTCCAGGTTACTCTGTAGGGACAAGTTTAAGTTGCCATACTAAATCAAAAGAAGGTGTTTTATATGACTTCATAGACTTATGCTCATGCATTAAACCAGAAAGTCAAAGACGGTCAAAAAGGGTGCATGTCATGGGAATTAACTCTGGCATGTGTTCTTGTGTTAAACGCCATTTCCATCGTCTGCGGAATAAATGACTCCGGCGTTATTAAACCCATAAGGCACTGATTTGGGCTTAATACTTTCGGCGAAGGTTATATAAAAGTTACAACATGCAAAAATAATCTAATTTGAACAATCTTGAGGGTGCCCTGTTGTAACATGGCCAGTGGATCTTGAAAAGGCCCTAACTCAAAATTGAAACCTGCCACCAAATTCCTTGTTTTGAGGGAGCTAGTGCCATAATCGGTCTCTAGGGCATATCTTACCTTGGTTACATGCGTAAATTGGTGACATGGGGGGGGTGGGGGATGATGAAACTGTATGAATGAACCGGAGTTGCTGAAAAGATCCCCAGTACTAAGCAACTGTGCGCGCAAGCGCGTAAAAAATTGTGCATTTAGAAGCTAAAATCCTTAAGTAATTGTAATTAGACACAAATGCGCGCGGAAAGCGCCGCTAAAATTTGCGTTTGGTCAAACTATATGGTAAATATTGAGGTTATTTGGCCAAAAACACAATTACAGGAATCAACATTGGGGGGATGATTGCTATGACCATCCCCCATAATCAAAATTTGGGGGGGATATATCCCCCCCCATCCCCCACGGGATTTACGCCATGCTTGGTACACACCTCAAAGGTTGTGGACCTGGTGTAAGGAATTTGATATCATCCATAGCAATCTACAGTCTATATTGACAATTTTAGTTACAGCACCTGATATATCAGCGATTCACTTATCAGAATCATCTAAAATTAGTAAAGATCAGATTGAACATATGGGGTATGGACTGTGATGTTTATAAACATCTCTTCTATTGATAAGCTTGAAGTATTCTAGAGAATAAAAAGTGACTCTGGCTGAAAACGTCTGTAGCACAGGGTTTCATCCTTCTTATAACAATTTATCATTATGTCAACTGACACTTTTCGTGTCAAAAGTGACCACTATTTGGAGTGTGTGCATAAGTTGACTACTGACCCGGAAAGGACCAATTTGGTTTAGTGTGTAATTAATGATATTTGGGAATAAATGATTGAGTTGTGGGGTTAGTGCTAACCTGCGCGCCAAAATAGTGTGATTCCAATAACGGTCATTTAGATTAAATATTCGTGACCAGCCTAGCCTTTAGTTCAGTTGTGTGTGACCGTTCATATGAGTAAAGGCGCCGTCATACCGTTAAAGTCTTGAAGAAGACTAGCAGCTCGGGTACGCGGAAGTGGTTGCCATCTGTTGCTGTTAATGTGGCATGTCCTACCCCAAAAGTATACAGGAGTCTAACAAAGCCTGTGGTTTGCATATGACCTAGTTTACACACAACATTAATGCACACACATTACTTACACAACACACATTTACACGGGATCTCTCCACCACACACAAACGACACACACACACACAATACAATTGCAGGTGCTTTGATGTCACAGGGAATTGTTTTAGGTATGGAAATGGTTAAATGCGTCTGGAGCTCGAGAGCATTGATTGATCATGCTTGGCCATTGGCGCGGGAACACCGGTCATGGTCCAAGTCCAACGGCCCTGGTGATGGATAAGACAAGCAAGGGATGTACGCTAGTCATGCATTGGTGGATGTAAATATTTCAAGAGAAATAAAGTGGGAAGTGGGAGGATAAGGAAGATTTTGGTCTGTATATATCATGTCAATCTGCCACCTCCTGATCTGGTTGTATATTAGGCATACTTGGGCATAAAATAAAACAAATCACTGGTGTAGGTAATTTAAAGTAGTATACATTATGCTAGCAGTGGCATATCCCAGAGGGTTTTGAACCAATCCCATAATGCATGCAATTGCATATACTGTACTGTAATAAAACACATGTCCGTCTTGGGGAGAAAAGTATCCAAAGTTTAAGAACCAAACATTTCATGATCATGCAAAAAAGTTTAAAGTACTAAACCAGGGTTCTCAATTATAATATTAGTGCAGGGCCAGAAAGCGCTGCTTTTCATATATTCCAATTTTGAGCACAATTACTTTGTTTTTGAATAGGAGAAATGTCAAGATTATTAAAGATAATAGAAGCTCGACCCGGATGATTTTCCGTGTTACCATGTGTTTAAAAAAAGAAAACATTGTGTTATCATCTTTATTCTGATAATGCCAATAAGTATGAATCTAAACTAAATATTCCGTACTTGTTTTTGAAAAGAATCAAGTCATTGAATTAAAATGCAAGTTAACACTGAACTTCATAAAATTTAGCTGTTTTTTGCATTGTTGTACTCAATAAATTAGAGCCTATCATTTTGAGAATTAGAATGAATGAACCTCCATTATGAAAAGCCACTATCAGCTTGTGCCAATGCCTATTACAGAATCTACATGGGTAAAAGTGTATAGTGAAGACCAGAGAATTATGGAATTGAAAGGATAAGGGATTTTGTTATTAAACCATTTTGCGTCACATATTGTGCCAGAAATACATATCTGAGCAAATAATCAATGAGAATAATGATTTTTAATAATTATTAATAATGACCAATTCCAATGTTAAGGTGAAATTTTAATTAGGTCATGAGAGTATGAAAGTAGACGGCTGTCTATAACAATCCGTTAGAGAGAGAGCCTTGTACAAATCAGCAAATTGCATAGGATTGACATTATTCATATCCTTTATTATTCATTCACAGAATAAAGCTCATACATTACATAAAATGTATAAATGTGACATGGTTTGAAGTTAGGGCGAAACAGAATTTTACCAGCGTTGAATGCTAGACATACCAAAGGTAACATCACCTCACGATAGATTCTAAGCTGATAAAATTATAATAATTCATAAACAACTAACCACAATATGCAACAACAAAGACTTGATAGAACACAAAGCACAATGGGCCTAAATGTGACTGTAAAATGAGCCATATGGATTGTGATTATGCCAAACAATTCATTTTAAAGTCCCATATAGAGCCAGTTTACATTTGCTGGTAATCATTTTGGGGGATTGGAAAGAAAGGTGAAATATTATGGTAAAAAGTACTCCCCAGACGACAATGACTTAGTTACATAAAATTCCTCAGAAACCAAGTACATTGTGCACAGAAATCAATGCCCATAGATAAAATTTCTGACTGCCTGCACCAAAATCTTAAGTAAATGACTGATGTCAATTCACTGTATGATCTTGACATTTGCCATTTGCCAAGTTAATCCAATGTGCCTATTCATACCAAATTCAAGTGCAACAGGATTACGTATAGAGAAGGGGAAAGCACATATTTGTGAGCTGTAATGTTCTGGACAATGACGCTCAAAAGACTTGCTTGAGCCCATTAATGCTGCTGTGTCAGACCAAAGCGTACCCGAAGAAAAAATGAAACAGGGTCATTTAGAAGGAACGAGGTGAACTGTGAACTGAACTGATACGAGAAAGTACATTGGTAGTTATTTTAATACTGGAATTACCGTGCAAATTTGGAAAATTGAATCACATGATGAACTGCACTCTGGATGGCCAGTGCACATCATGTTATGAATAAAGGACCTTTACATCATAGTGTTTGAAAGTCTATTTGTATGAAGAACCCAACCATAAAACAACAAAGATAAGGCAACACAGTTTTGACAACTGATTTGAATTATTCTTCCTTCATCCTGTGTAATTATGAAATTTGTTGTGAGCCAATGTGAGGATTTTGTTGTTAAGTGAACGTAGTTTTACATTTATCTCTATAGAGATATTTTGAAATTAAAATTAAATGCTAAATTCCTGATTATAGCTTGAATCGACTATCAAAATTCATAAGATTACGATCTTAATGAATAGATGTGGTGGGACAACTTATATTTATTTAAAATTCAATGTAACATATTGGAATTAATCGCAATTCTGATTAATTTCAGTGGATTGAATGGATTAAGCAAATCCATCCATTGATGAAAAGTCAAAACCCTGTCGTTGAATGTTTAGCTCTTTCAAATTAGGTTAATTAAGCTTAGATGTAAAACAACATGATTAATCCAAATTGGATTTAAAAGAGTTAATGGAATTGAATGCAACGCATTTTAGTCTGATTAGAAAAAAATGTTGGCTTATGAAATGGATAAAGCCCAGAGCAATGCCTGTCTAGATGTCTATCTATCTCTCCCGAGTGTCCCACAAAAAGGCAACATTTTGCCAGAATCTTTTTGTGTCGTCTGCAAGAATTGCAGAGGCACATAGGGATTACTCGTGGTCATATGTCTGTTTTAAATAATATATTGCATGCTGTATGAGTTTCCTTAAGGGCCCTCGATCATGTAACGTGGGTGGAAAGAGGGGGCAGGGTGGGGTGACATTTTGGTGACCTCATGTGACGTTGGTGACCTCTGTTACCTTGGTGACCTCATGAGTACTTTTGGCGGGTCAAATGTTAACCCTTAATTATATTGCATGCCGTGTGAGGGCCGTAAGGGCTACGATGATGTAACTTGTGGAAAGGAGGGGGCCGGGTGGGGTGACCTTTGTTGGTGACCTCATGTGCACCTTGATACCTCATGTGACCTTTTGGCCCCATTCACAAAACGTGAGACACTCGCGGTCCCCTGACCCAATGTATTTCTTTCTATGCCACCCCCGCAGCTATTCAAAGCCAAACCTTAACAATTGTATGGAAGGCACCAACGCTATATACCTCCATGTCACTCATGCCCCAGGGTCCTCCCTGTGGTCTGTCCGGGGGTCTGTCATTGTGCACGGGGAAATGTATTAAAATTTTATAACATTTTTGCCATGTCATTCAGTTTCCCAGGGTCTGTCGTTCTTGGTTAACCTTCAACATATTGAACTTGCCCACATACAACATAGAACATATGTTTTTAACGCCAAAGAAGTCAGGGAAAGGGCTATGACTATTACCATAGAAAATAAGTGGCATGACTACCTTCTACTTGCAAATGACCTGCCTTCTACTTGCAATGGCTTTATGAAAAATTCGCATTATTTGAGCTTTAGGATTACTCTTGAATACAGGTGAGTAAATTAACAAGGTTTTAAAACAAAATGAATTTTGGGCTTAATGATGCATGCATTGCCAAATGGGGTTAGGAAAAAATATTTGTATACATTATATTAACATTTTTCACTGTCTTCTATCTGTTTTAGTTATATATTCTACTGCTTTATCCAAATGGTAATGTTTCAATTTTGTTTGCATTATCTACTTGTTTTCTTTTCGAACCATTTAATGCAACAAAACGAACATACTCGCAAAACTTATTGTATGCCCTAGTAAGATATTCCAAGGTGTAAAGTCACATCACTCATGTCAATGCTCTCTCATTTCGGGCATGGAATAGCTGATGCAATAATGTCCACATCTTATGATGTACATATCACTAAATAGCTTTAACAGTTTAGTGGTCATGGTGATGTTGGTGCCATATATCGAGTGATGTTGTTTTCCATAGCGAATGCTTGACATGGCCAGTCACCCACAAGCTTGTAATATTATTTAGAAACTGGGTCTGGCTTTAAAAACAGGGCAAAAAACCAAAATACGGCATGATATTGGAGTGTTAAATTCAGTTTTGGAACTTACGGAATGGACTAGTAACAGGGTGTTGTATCATACTCCTTTTGGTAATACAAGGGGCTAACAATGTAGTGTTGAAGGGAAATATTTCACTGAGAAGTTTCTGGAGACCGACTTACCAAATAAACCATTCAGACATTCTCCAAAGTAAAGTCAAATGTAATCTCCTCAAAAGAGGTGGGTGGGAATTTTGTTCTTCAAATGACTTCATATAACACTTTGAGTAAATAAAGCCTTCACCCATTGGCAGTGTTCAGTCCCAGTGGCCGCACCGTACCTCTTTTCTGGGGGGGGCAAATTGAAATTCTGGGGGGGGCAAAGTGAAATTCTGGGGGGCGGGGGGGCAAATATCAAATTTTGAGCTTTTTAACCAATTTTGTTGTTCCAAAATCGATGATTTTTCCAAATTTGTGTGATTTTTTGGCCCAATCGCTGAATTTTGTCAAAAATCCCTCCTTTTTTTTTCTTTCTGCACATAGGCGGGGGCAAACTAGGGGTGGCAAGAAAAAAAATTGGGATTGGGGCAAGCCTCCCCCAATGCCCCCCCCCCCCCCCATGTTGGCTTTGAGTTCTTCTTGTATTCTTGTCCGTGGATCTGTATTTCGTGTTTTTGTTGGTTATTCTGTCCTGCCTCTAGAATCGTATATGGTTTCTTGGTATCCATAAAGAAGGTCCCTATTGTTTGGTTTAATTTGGTTTGGTTTACATTCTGGGTAATATTTGTTGTTGAGCGATTTGATATGGCTACTAACTCTGCTAATGAAAGGGAACTGATTTAATATTTTGAAAAAATACATAGCATTTCTGTCATAAAGACAATGATCACACTTTATACACCAATGAAGTTCAAATGGATTGTCAAATACTTCATATCCGTCAATAACAGAACTACATAACACAATCAATAAACCCATTTTGAGTACATTAGAAAATCATGTTTTCACAGTCACTAGCAATTTACCACTGCAAATCGGACCAATCCGAATTTGTACTCTCCTTTTTGACGAAGCATATCTTTTGTTTTCTACCTATGGCATTGAAATAAGTAACCAGCAAATAAAAGCTTATTTAGTTAGCTTTCAAGATCAACCAAAACAGAAGACCCACGCGTACTTTAGGTTATTTGCACCTTCCGAGTGTATACTTTTTTTTGGGACAGCCTGTAGATAAATAGGAAAGAGTGTCAAGGGTATGTTCAACAATCGATTAGGTGTCACGATCCCAAATCCCCCATCCTTTCATCAAGCATAGTGCTTTTTTTTATTTGCTACAGTCCCATGTATACGATGTGTATAGTGCCCTCTTATATTAAAGTGACATGAGGAGATTTTTTTTGATGATACAAATTTCTCTCAAATTGCACGGGATCGTTTGTAGACCACTTACCAAGAATGTTTCGAAGGCAGAAGGTTGTTGTTGCTGGGGAATGGCTCTGCACCCGTCCCCAGTAAAATCAGGGTGCCTCAATGTACGGTGTGGGCACTTAATGTTTTTTTACTATATATCAATGATATTCACAATATCTTGATAGCTCTACTAAATTTCCTCTTTGGCCAGATGGGGAAAACCTGGTCTGTTATACAGACCCATAGCATCGACCAGGATTCCATACTTTCAGAATGACTTTAAATCTCTTGTTGATTGGTCAGAAAGATGGCAAATGTCATTCAACCCATCTAAATGTAGACCTTACGTTGTGACCACCAAAGAAATCCTGTAAACTTTACATATTATTGGCAACGATGCTCTTGAAAAATACCCTCATCATCCATATCTCAATTATGTATAAGATTCAAAATGACCATGTTTGCCATTCCGTCTGAATAATATCCCGACAACTTTCGAACCTGGCAATATCACCCCAAAGGTTTGCCATAGTACCAACACACTCTAATTTTTACAAGTTCAGCTTCTTCCCTCGTACAATCAAAGAGTGGAACTCACTTCCTCCATCAACATATTAATTAATCCACATCACTGGAAAGCTTTAAAAATTGTATTCAATAATTATTTATTCTTGCTCCCATGTTTTTCAATTGGGGCCATTAGCCACCTCAGTGTTGATATTGCTTTATGCAACCTTGCTGAGTATTTGATATAGATAGATAGATATTGGACAAACAAGTACAAAAGAAAACGGCAAACCTTGTTTTGAACTTGCCTGTTTTATCGTAATTATCTGCATAGAAAACCATGCTTTGAATTTCTGCCGTGCATGACAGAAAATACTAAATCATCTTATTACATAAAGACAGCGTATTCGGCTTATTCACTCTAGGTGTGACCTAATACATTGGTAAGCATTCCCATTCCAAATATGCAAAAAACTGGGATTCAACACAAATTGGGGGCGCTTCTTTCTGGAAATGTCCTCCCGTCTCTTTTGTGTGCATCGCCTTTGCACATATATTTTTGTGTTTTGTTTTCCTTTATTTTCCGGGATAAATTCTGTAACTTTCCTGGGAACCGATTGGGCAATGAATAGTAAGGGTGCCATGAGAATGCATTGCAGTTAAACAAATGTGATGTTACCGTCTGGTGATGGCATTGTTTATGTTACTGTCGGACATTCTTATTGTGTTTAAAGAAAGGGTTCAGTTGACAGATAATGTTGGCACGAGCAATCATAATCCCCCATATGATGACCACATAATACTTTGATTGACACATTATGCTTGTACAGAAGTATGCCTATTTGTGCCCTCGAAACTTGCCTTTGGCAATCCTGTTACTGTTGATGGACAATATTTTGAGGCGTCTTTGACAAAGACTAAAATCCTCCCCCCCCCAAAAAAAAAAGAAACAAGCACAGAACCAGGTTCCCTTTCATTCCCTGTTACCTTCTCTTTCCCTCCATTCTTCCCTTTTCTCTCTCTTCCTTTTCCTGTTTCCTTCGAGTGCCATTTCTTCTCTCCTACCCTCCTTCCCCTTCTTTTCAACCTTCTTTCGTTTGTTTTTTACCGTTTTTTGCCTTCTCCGCACATTGTGTTGGCTCCGAGGGGGCAATTTGCCCCCCGCTGGTTACGCCACTGGTTAAAGGTATATGAGATATCATGGACTACCCCGTATTCAGACTGTAACTGTTACTACCATTTTTTTCTATTTACAATGCTACTTATGATTACCTTAAAAAAAACTTTAAAATTATAATATTAAAATGTCAATATGAAAGAGTAAGAATATTCTCTTTTGTTGTCATTTATGTATTAAGTCAAGCCTGATAGTAAAATCCACTCTAAACCTGCTCCATGTGCACAGAATATTTTAAAATGGAACTGGAGATAATTTTTTTTTTATTACGTTAAAAAAAATCTCATCTGGTTTTTAAGTCTAATGAGTACAATTCAAAATGAGTTGCCCATCTAAGAGCAAGAAAGCACATGATCGGACCAATGCAATACTAAACCTGTAGCACATATTTCTAGTACATACAAGAGTTTATTAAAACTACTAGCCAGACCCTATTGGTTCCTGATGCAAACAATCAACGAAATGTATGACTCTTCTTATAAAAGCAAATTTGATCTAAAAAATACCCCCAGAGAGAGCAGAATCCTGTGATATGAATTCCAAGGATGAATATCACATGGAATATTTATAATAGGAAAAATTGATTTGCGTCTCAGTTTGCATATAGCAACTTCAAAGCCAGCTTTACTTTTGGGCAGGTTTTTTGACCAGGTGTAGTACACCTATCGCGAACGTTTAATTGGTTATTTGAGTGAAACAAGTAAAAAGAAAATAAAAAAACTGTTTTTAAACTGTCTGCTAATCATAATAATCTCCATAGAAAAGCATGTTTTGTTATTTTTCTGTTAGTGCCACAACAGAAAATTCTAAATCATCATCTTAACGATTATTACAGAATGATGGCGTATTTGGCTTATTCACTCTAAGTGTGATTAATACATTGTAAGCATTCGAAATATGGAAAAAAAAAAATGGTTTCAAAAAAACATTGGGTGCTTCTTTCTTTAAATTTAAAGGTTTAAAATATGTGCCAAATAGCAGAGTACTATGCCGATACTGAGCAAAAATTCTGCTTGATAGCAACACCGCAAGAATTTTTAGAATAGAATAAAACATAATTAAAAACAGAATTTACAGAATGGTAAAATCAGTGGTTGTTCAATGGAAGGTTGCTTTACTTTGATTTCTCTCCATTTCCTTTTGGTATTCCAAAAAAAAGTGGATTTCATATTTAGTTCATCTCAGAAAGGTCTCCATAGGATTCGGATCAGTACTTTTCCCCACATGAACTCTTCTTTAATATTATTTTATTAAAACAAATTCAGTGCATATTTTTCTGGAATTCAGAGTAGAGAGATTCTACTTGACAACTCTCAATTGCCTGAGAGGAAAATGTTACACTTAGCGTAACCAACGACTGACACATATGTGTAGCCATGGTTCACTCATAACCGAGAGTTCATGAGCGGTAAGTTAGGATGCAGGAAAACACGTGGTATGGGATTGCTAAATCACCTACGCAGTAAGCCAGAATATGCTATAATAACATAGTCATTGTTTAAGTCAGATTTAATTGTTCATGTGCATGTGGGATGTGAGCTGTTATTATATTTTCCCACTGTAACTGAACATGTAACACGTGTGAAAACATGTGACTATTTACTAGGGGCAGATTGATTTAAAGTGAAAGGAGAGAGTTTTTGAGGATATGAATTCCTCTCAAATTACACTGGAGATCGATTGCAGACCACCTACCAGGAACATTAGAAGGTTTATTGGACCAAAACAAGTACAAAAAGAAAACCGCACAAACCTTGTTTTGATCTTGCCTGCTATCTAATCATCCTATAGGAAACCTTGCTTTGATTTCTACTAAATCATAAATCGTATTAATACAGAAAAACTCACGGAATGGAGTATAGCGATCTATGTTGACACCCTAAGTCCATAGCGAGGGGCCTTGGCGTGATGAATCAACCCTAGTGGCCCGAGTAGTAACTTTGCCTACTGGGAACCTGTACCTTAAGTTCTGTCACTGGCATTATTCATTTTGGAAGTGACAAGTATGAAAAAGGGTGTGCAAGAGAGCAATTCAAAATCAAAGGGTCTTTCAGTGAGAGGTTGACTCATAAAAAAGGGGTGGTGGGGTATACAGTGAGAAGGGCCCCTAACATTGGGGACCATTCATAAAGAGAGATATGGCCATACATGCTTATACGTGACCATTTACAGTGAATCCCATTAAAAAAATCAATACCTTTTTTCGCCAAAACAGCTAATTTTTACATGCACCACAGCAATTTCAAAACAAAAGCCAAATACAAAGATTGGTCAGGTTCATAAAAAAATGTTAAACCCGACTTATCACTCCATTCGAAGTTAGCAGAAATTGAACCAGAAAATAAATATCCGCGTTTAGTGCTGAAACACATAGTCTTAGAAGTTTCCACATCTTATTAAAATTGGACTTCGTACATTTTTTGAATTTTTTGTAGTATGTGCCATGGAATTGGCCCTTCACCAAACTGTTGCAAAAAAAAACCTTTTACACATCGTTTATATTTCACCTGCAAAATTTTTACACATCAAAATGTACAGCATCAGAATCAATTGCAGGGAAATATGAATTACATACACCATGATCGAGGCACGATGTGTGTTTTCATCTCAGGTCATCATCGTGTCGCAAGTTTCCACGTGCGTGTGTTTAAATTGATCAGGTGTAGATACGGTCTGAGGCCCCGGTTTCCTGACAGGATCTAGTTAAGTAAAAGGTGAGGAAATCAGCGCATTCCGAGGTTAAGGAACTATGAGAGTTGTGCGAGTGGGAATTTTGTAGCTTGTTTTGATTATAAATAGTTTTGACTGCATGTTTAGAAATCTTTATATAATAAATATAATGTGTAGTATTATATATAGTATAACATATCAACACACTGAAAGATCTGTTCACTCTCAATATTTTGTTCTCCAGGTTAAAACCTTTGACTATAATTGATAATGAACAAAAACAGTTAAAATACTTTTGCTTCAATTAACTTTATTTTTTTTTAGAACTTTTTAGCTTCTAGGGTTAAGAAGAAGAAAATAAAAGTCACATTGATCGGGACATGTGGTCTTTTGGTCGAATGCTGAACTCATGATCTTGAGATTAGACTCACAAACTTGAGGCTAGACTCATGCTCTTGAACTAAACTCATGACGTTGAGGCTAGGCCTCATGATCTTGAGGCTAAACTCATGATCTTAAGGCTTTGGGTTTGAGTCCCACTGCAGCCAACATGTTGTGTACTTGAGTAAAGTACTAATTACCTCGGTGAATTCGGGAGCTGTTGACTAACTGACATTTTTTGTTTTTGTTAAAATTTGACCTGAAGAATTTTGTGGTGATTCAATTTAAAGGTGCATAATCTGATTGCTAAATATCTTTTGTATTTCATAGACAAGATTGTCATCATGTATTTAACTGTGGTAACATTCAGTAGGGGTCATAATAATTAATCGGCTTTTGCAATTGGTGTTTTGAACTCATGTGAGGCATTTTTCCTGGTTAATTTGACATCTTTGGGAACAAAATATTTTTCGAAGGAACTAGATCCTGCATGAGCTAATATTCCCAAATTCCAATATACTGTCTTAGTGTTATGTAAAGCAGTAATGTGCATATAAATGATTTCCGGTAATCGTACAAAAACAACATGCAGAACAGATGTTTGAAAGTCCCCCTTATTATAACAAAAACCACCAGAATAAATGAATATATCAAGACCACAACACACTATAACATCTCAATTCCCTCGGCACAGTTCAGTGCTTTCATTCACCACATGTATTAGAAAATATACACCCCTGGTTTTGTGGATATGATTACATGATACCCGATCCCCACAAGGGTCAGTCATGTCAATGCATGTATAAATACAACAGCACTGAACGTGGTCCTGGTGGATGAGCATATTCATTTGGGTGTTGGGTAATTTGGGTCGAGGTATAGGGAGGTGTACATGCAACATCGGATTTGTACAAAAATTGAGGCCACCCCTTCACAAAATCTTGGAATATTCTTTAATATTAGCCATCATCATTGTTGTGCTCCCATTTAAACTGTTTAAAGCCTAAATGGCCATGGTCCGATCACTGATAGCCTCATCCCCAGAACCCCAGATTTACCGAAGTGTCGGCAAAATTTTGGTGTTTGTTGGAAATAAAGCTACTATTTCTCTCAGGTCTCTGTGAAAATTCTTAGGGCTAAATTGGTGTTGTTTGGTTGTTTGTTATGAGCAAAATGTGTGCATTTATTGACCCATATTCATTTACGAGTTTAATCTTGGGGATTACAAAATTTTCACTCTTGCATCAGAACGGAGTGAAAATTTCGGCGTGAAAGGCCTTTATCAAGATGAAAAGGGGATGACCCAAGATGGGTTTCATCACTTTAAGATGTCGATTTTTGCACAAAAATTAAAAAGATGTGACATGCATCATCAAAATGTAAAGGGAATTGGCTCAAAGATTTTGAAAATGCTAGGAAGAAAAAATAAAAGTTTTTAATGATACCAAAATTTCAAGTCTTGATAAAGTGAGATTATCTCTTTCAAGCTACGAAACAAAGAAAAGATAAATTTCATGAACATTTGTACCCCAACATAAATTGAGAGGAAAATTCAATTATGCGGTTCCTCTGACTCTTAGACTTACATAAGGAAGTCTCCCCTGCTGATTGCCACACACACTCCAAGAGCAAATCTTACATGACAACATTTAAAATATTATTTGACTCTTATGTAAGCTGACTGTGTTGTGACCTACATTTAAAGCCCATTAGCTCCCATATAGCGCCTTTATTTGTGGAGTAGCTATATCCTATAGTTGGAGTAGCCATATAATAGCTTTTTGACACATGGGTTGTGACATTTAAAAAAACTTTGCACATGGGAGTAAAGTGTCAGTGGTTGATCCAGACAAATAAACCTGGAGTGTAAAACATGTTGGTTAGAAATTTTGTTTGTTGTTTGTTATGCTTCTAGTTAGTTACAAAAGACAGACAGACAGACAGAAAAAACAGGGGGGGAGAAACACTTGAGATGATGGGAGGACGGGGGTTAGGTTATTTGGGCTATTACAGATAATGACTTACTACCATGTGGAAGGCTGAACAGGAATTGGGTACATGTCTCCAAATGTGGGGTATGAATACATCTGGAATAATCATGTGGTCAGGGTTAGTTACAAGTAAGGGGAACCCCACTCGACACACAAATCAGCAGCCTTTAGGCAGGGGCACATGGGTTATTGGACTCTATTAGTGAGTCGTTTTTGGGCTCATCTTGGGCCATTGGCTTTAACCCAATGAGGTCTACCACCTTTCTTAACAGAGCTCTGGTTGGTCATTACAGATATAAGCGTGATATAACATTTGAGTAAAACCAATCAAAATAGATCTACTTTATATCTGTATGCAATGTATCTACCATGTTCTGATTGGTTAATTTTACCAATTTTACCTCATATGATTAGAAATTCAAATTGGCCAGTAGTGAACAGGTGAGTTAATTAAATATAGGCTAGGTGTGAAGAGCAGGTTCACCAATATGGTGTGCGTCAGCATTTACCCAGAGAGGTCTAGTTTTTTTTAGCCTTTGGGTTGACTTGAACTTCCACGGCACTCTGCTACAGGCTCTTACAGCCTGGTAGGTTCTTTATAGGTTATGACACATAAGTCGTCAGTTTATGAGATTTTTTTTTTTTTTAATATTACTGCAGCCTTCTATAAAAAAAAAAAAATCATCAAGAATAGGCTTGTTTAGATGATTCAGTTTTATTGCCAATTCAAATATGGCCATTAAAATGAATAATTTCATTTTTTAACAATGATCAGTATGCTATAAAAACCTTTGAAGCCTGTATTTATTTTATATAAAAACGACTGTTGGGAAATTAGGCAGTGGGCGACAGCAGGGGCACGGGAGGGGGAAATCGCCCCCTAATTATTTTCCCCTACGTTTGCCCCCCCCCCACCCGGCCAGAAGAAAAATTTGGCAAATATCAGTGATTGGGGCAAAAATGTGTTAAAAATCTCAAAAGTTGGAAATTGTTCCACAACAATTTAACTTTGCCCCACCCACAGAAATAAAAAAAATTCTGTCGCCGCCACTGATATTTATGTAAAGTATTATTTTTTGGAAAACCAGCAAAAGATGTCGCTTATGCGGAAATATTTTCAAAATTCGTTCGGTTCTAATAAAACTATAGAGGCGTTCTTCGATCCAGTGATGTCCGTTTGTTGAAAAAACCCTTATGTAGCTGTAAATTGTTGAATTGATATTTTGAAATAGCAAAGATGGATGGGAAAAAATCATATAGCTCAACATTAATTCTTGCACTACTGAAGATAGCATAATTTGACTCGACAAATATGAGTTTGTAAAAATGTAGCTCACATCATTGTCAATATTGCTTAAAATTATGTATATATGAAGTAGCAAAGATTATATTGGCTGGAAAATATGTGCTACAATACTTTTGTTAATCATTGAAGATAGCAAAGCTTATATGGGCTGTCTAATGTAGCTCACATAATTGTTCCTATCTACTCGAGATAGCAAAGAAGATTCTTTGATTGAAAAAAAGCTCATTTAGTAATATAATTGTTACTTTCTTACTGAAGATTACAACTTTTTCTTCTAAGAAAAAGATGTTAAATGTAATTGCATTTATAGTAAAGATTACCTTGAATTACAACAATTCATTTGTATAGCTTAATGATTGTTTACTGTCTACTTGAAGATAGACAGAGAATGGTATGAAAAAGTATTTTAACAAATAATATCTCTGCAAAAAAAAAATGACATCAATCAATTATCATTTTTGTGAAGTCAATGGTTCACAATGTTAGTTTTAATAAAATTCCTTGATTTTAAATACTATAATTTTAAAGTCGTTAATGGCTGCCATAGTTCCCGGTGTATTAAAAAATCTGCATATATTCAGGCTTAATGTAAGGAAGCATTGGGAACCAGTCTCAGGTGATCAGTGGTTCACTTACAGGGCCAGGTGTGTCATAGACATTTATCAAAACAGTGATGTAAATAGTTTGTGACGGATAAGTATGCATTTGTATGATTTGCATATTTTTTTTTTGATTGACTGTAGTATTTAACGTGTCTGAAACAAGATGTGTTGAAGGAATGACTGAAGAAAGTAACCTTTTAAAGGTCCGTTTGTGAGTCTCCAGCTATTATTCTGATCCGCACCAAACCCCACCAATCAACACCCTTTGAAAAAAAACCATCCCTCCCTAAAAAAAAAAAAATCAGGGGTATAGGCCTTTTCTATCAAACTTCAGATTTTGATATTGTATACATTCTGCGACCCAACTTGTGAGTGGCATATATCCAAAGAGAGAAGCTCTGTGAAAGAAGGATTGACCTTGGAAGCCAATAATCCATTGCATGTTCTTCAAAAAAACCATAAGTAGGCTATAGGGATATGCCATGTGCACCATGACTTAAATAATTGCCTTTCTTTAGTTCGCATTTTTATTTTTGATCTTTTTTATTCATACCAGTCACAAAACACACCACACAAAACAAACTGCAAAAGCGACAGTAAAGAAAAGTGTTAGCAGTAGCAAAGTGAATTCAAGTGGAAATTTGGGAAATAGCACCATGTAGTGTTCTACGCTCAATCCATTAGTTGTTTCATAGGTTCAGGCAATTAGTCAAGTTAGAGGTCATTTTGTGAGTGGAAGCTATTCATACATGGACGGACATAAGTACAATCTGGGATCCCCATTCTAATTACAAAATGTTATTTTAGGATAAATACGGCATTTTGAGTATTCTCGTTCGAGGTTGTATTTCCTAGAATTACCAACCAATAAACTGTGCAAAAACTATCATATTTTGATCATTGGGGCGCTCTCAAAAAAGCTCGTTTTATGTGTTTAACTACGACAAAAGACAGACAAAAATAGGAAATACAAGTCGTGACAAAAAGGACAGGATAGACAATACGATACAGATTACGCAATATTATGCCAGGTGTTGTATTAAAGAGAATGAGATTTCCAGAAAGGAAGCGCCCCACCCAAATTTTCTAAATAGTTTTTTACCATTTGGAATGCTTACCAATGATTAGATCACACCGAAGTGAATAAGCCGGAAATAACCGATGATTTGGTAGTTTATGTCTGACAGGAAGTCAAAGCAT
>JAMKCH010028586.1:0-64851 GCA_023653785.1 Ophioderma brevispina | reverse complement strand
CAGGACCAAATGTCCTCGTGTAAATTGGAACTCAGGGCAAGTCATTTATCACAAATTTATGGGAAAAAAAAAAAAAAAAAAAAATGACGCGTATATTAGATACAAGCCGTTTATATGCAGTCAAAAGCAATGTTATAGTGATCAAATCAAGAATGTTCTTTCTCCTGGCTACTGTAGGAGCCATTGTTGAATTATCAACTTGCACAGTTTATCTAAATTATAGCTATGTCATATTAATCCCTGAAACTGATTTTGTAGCTCAACAATACCACATCATCACAGTCGGGAAATTCACATTTTGTGTATAGTAGCAGGGCATCGGCATACTAAATTGGGGTAACCGTGGTCAAATGGGGTCAACTTGCCAGGACCAAATGTCCTCGTGTAAATTGGAACTCAGGGCAAGTCATTTATCACAAATTTATGGGACAGTCAATTCAAATGTTTCCGTGTAAATTGGACTTAAGCAGTTGAATTTTACTTTCCCACATAACTCAGATATGTCCAGTTAAGCCCAATTTACACGGACACTTTTTCTGTTCAATATTAAAAGGAATGTAGAATGGTCCCAAAATGTCCCCGTGTAAATTGGTCACTTTCCCTCAATTTTACTGCACCTTCAATATTGCTTGCGAATAGAGCACTGCTCTATTTTTCCAAGCCATAGTCAACCCCCATAGGACCCACCTTAGAATGTTGATGGGTTTTGCAGGCCGTTACACCAGGTTTGACCAATCAGGGAGGTTCAAAATGTTTGCCCTTGATGTGTCTGAAGTCCAGTGCAGGTCTTCAGTATTCATATCACATTTTGTGTTTAAAATGGTCAAGAAATCAGTACAATTTGAACTAATAGAGCTATCATGAGGAGGAGGTGTTGTGGACTGTTAAACATCAGGATTATTTCAACAAGAAACTAAGACGCAACTCAACAAAATATTTGTTTTTCCCTGTTCAGTTGTTTGTATGCAGTCAAAAGCAATGTTATTGTGGTCAAAGCAAGAATTTTCTTTTTCCTGGCTATATGTAGGAGCCATTGTTGAATTATCAACTTGCAGAGTTTCCTCTTAATTATAACTATGTCATATTAATACCTGAAACTGAATTTCAAGCTCAACAATATCACATCATCACAGTCTAGAAATTCACATAGTAGAAAAGCATAACAAATTGGGGTGGCTGGGTCAAATGGGGTCAACTTGCCAGGACCAAAAAATGTCCTCGTGTAAATTGGAACTCAGGCCAAGTCATTAATCACAAATTTATGGGACAGTCAATTCAAATGTCTCCATGTAAATCGGGCTTTAGTATAGAAAAACAATGATCTAGTCAATTAGACACTAAAGATTGATATACAAACAGAATTGTGGAAGGGCCCGAATAAATCATCTACTCCGAGGGGTATCATTGGCCATACGAGTCAGAACTACCATAATTTCTCCTAAGGAGAAATTAAGGAGAAATTGAATTTCTCCTAGGAGCAGTGGCGTAGCCAGAGGGAGGCAGGGGAATCTTTCCTCCCTCTTTCACCCTGAAAAATTAGTTATTTTCTGCACATGTGTCAATTTACATATAAAACAACATAGGCCTATACAATTTTATTATACTAACAAATTTTAATATATGCTAATTGGCGGATTTAGTGGAGCATAAGGCACCTGACGCATTGTAGATGTATAAAAATATAATAATGGCATTGTCTCACGTAACGGTGGACGTTCTCTTTTTCAAGAATTTCGATCGATCCGACTGAAAAATGATGTCTCCCCTGCGAGCTAGCGAGCCGCAAAATTTGGCGCCCCTGATGCTTGCCCCCCCCCCCGACAATGCGTGTTCCCCCTCCCCCCTAAAAAAAAGCTGGCTACGCCACTGCCTAGGAGAAATTAAAATTCTCCTAAGAGGAATTTCTTTTTCAGCCAATGAGAGCGCTCCATTTGGCTGCATTACATCCAGGTGAAATCCATAATATAAATTAGAATAAATTCCAGCCAATGATAGCACTCTTTGCGCTCGATTTCTCCGGGGAAAATTAATTTCTCTAAGTGTAACAGTGTATATACATGTATATACATTTTATTTTGGTTAGGACACGACCAAGCAACACTATCCATCTGAGGATCGGATACCCACTGATCGTAAATGAGGGTATGCCGTGAAACTCTGAGTAACGGTTGCCTTTCCAGAGGTCTATACTTTGAATTTTTCATTACACTCGGACCTGTAATGGGTTGAGCACTTTCAATTCCAAAGATAGTCACCTAAAAATATACTGTTATTTATATAGATTATAGATATATGGTCGATTCCAACGAAAAGTGTACAAATGACATTTTCGCCTAACAGAATCCGAAAGTTCCACCAATAATCTTGAAGAATAAATTCAGGGGGTGTATTTGTAAATGTGAAACCAAAACCATATGTTACCTACAAATACTACGCTTTCTAAATTGGAGTATTACTAAATCTAAAACTCATGGTCTATTCCAACTTTTGTTTTCTACGTATACCACCATATAGACCACCAGGCGTAAGAAAAGAGGCACGCTGATTACCAAACTATTTGTTGTCATTGTTGTTACCTTGATCAAACGAATTTCCCAAACTTGTGGAAATAGTGCTAGATAGGTGTACAGTTTTGGTCAGTATAGTCTTTTATTTCAAAGTTTGTTAAAAAAATCAACAAATTTCTTATTTCAAGGGTTTCAGGGGAAATGTAAGGAAAGTATTAATACATCGGATATTATTCATAATATCGTCGTGGGCAGAAAAAAAAAAACTTCATATGTGCAGTTGACCCGCTAAGAGCAAAACCTCATATGTGCATTTTCTGGGAAGTAGGTAAACACTGACAAAAACGGACCCGTTTGGCGATATTGTCGTTTGCAAAGTATCGCAAATACTTAAATAGATCTTACGTACTTTTTAAACAATCATATAATTATTCCCACCAACTGATTGACCCAAACCACTGGACCAATAGGTTTGGTGTGGGCCTGTTACCGAAGTTGCACATTGAGGTTTTGCGTTGACCTTTCAAATTAATGAGGTTTCCTGGCCCCCAGCGACGATATTGGGAAAGGAAAGAAAGCCATGGTATTTGTAGGTAAAGGGCCTATTTTGCAGTCTATTTGCAGTTTAAAGGTTGAATGTTTGTTCCACAATATAGCTAATGACTGATACAATCTTTTTGATAAACTCACTGTACGAGATCTGTCCGGTAAAAAAAGTAGATGTTTAAAGTGACAGGAGGAGATTTTTTAGCGATACGAATTTCTATCAAAAATTCACTAGATCTGTTGTAGACCACCTTCCGAGGGACCGTTCGGAAGGGTTTATGGACAAAAACAGGTGGCAAAAGAAAAACCGCCAAACCTTGTTTTGAAGTGACTGCTTCGTAATCGTTCCCCATAGAAAACCAGCTTTGACTTCTGTCGTGCACGACAGTAACTAACTAAATAATATCTTATTATAGTAAAGCGGCCGTATACGGCTTTCACTTCAGGTGTGATCGAATACTTTGGTAAGCATTCAAATATGTAAAAAAAAAACGGGGAGTTCGATGGAAAAATTGGGGGCCGCTTTCTTCTTGGAAATCTCCTCATTTCTCTTTAAGTTGTTTAAAATTTCAGTACATTCTTCTTCTTATCGTGGTCCCAAACCACTGTGGTCTCAAATATGATCCAGCCAGAGGATGGGTGGTACAAACGTCTGGGCTGCTTCACTGAATGTCCGCACAGGGGGGGGGGGGTTCACCCCCTTGTTGTGCCATTGTGGCTCCAGCAGTTGGGCTAGACCAACAAGAGGGTGGTTTCCATTGTTGTGGTGCTGTTCCACAGCCACAGGTAGTATCCTGATCTGTTCCAGATCGCCCCACTTCTGCAAGGAAACCTTAGATCGGCCGTTCTGGTTCTCAATCTTTTGAGCATCGCCATTCAGCCCATGGGGAGTCAGCTCCAGGTGGGGAGTGCTCACCAGGTTTCAATACCGATAGGCTGTTACTTGTGATGGCAAGTCTTTCTTTCCACAAGGCGACTCTCTTTTACCTCCTTAGAGACTGTTTCAGAGGTTGGACTTGCCTTAAGAAACTCTCTCTAGATTTAAGGCGGTTGCAGCAGGTATCTGTCCAGACCCATATGGTGCTTTCACATTGGTTACTGGCAGTTTTTACGCTTTGCTGCTCGCTACGGCCTACGGACGAAATGTTCTGGTGGAGCGGGGATTCATGCATAGTGTAAAAGTTTGCGTTGTGTTGACGGAGATCTGTTTGATAAGCCCGGCAGGAGGCATTTAACGTGGATCAAGGCTTCTTGGCAGTGCCGTCATCTTAGGGTAAAGTGGGGCGAAGCACCCCATCTGGTGGTGCCAGTGAGTTTGTTTCAAGTGTTATTGCGTGAACATACTTTACTCTTCGTCTCTCAAGTGGGTCTTATAAGAGAGAGTGCCAGTCAAGGTGACTCTAGGTAGACAAGGGTTTATCACAGTGGCTCCAGGGAGTTTCCACACCAGGTAACTTTAAGCTTGGACGTTGGCTTACGGTTTGCGTAGCGGGAAAGCACACCCTGTGTCTTTAGATGGAGTTGCACGTAGGTGGTTTTCCTCATAATAAGGAGTGAGTTCATCCAAAGCTTGGAAGGGGTCTCTCGTCAACACCTGTGGAAGTCGGCCATTCTGTGCGATAATTACCAAGATCGTCTGGGATAAAATAAACACGGGTTCCTGCACTCCCAGTTTGGTCGTTGGTATTACATGTTGAAAAGGGAGAGGTGCAAGCACACTCCCCCATGTGTGTCAGGACCCAGTCTGAGCCTACGCCCATCGGGCCCTCCCCTCGCTCCTGCTGAACAAGGAACATCCTGTTAGCCAGCAATCCAGGATAAGCTCAGTCAAGCGGAGGTCTTGGTAATTTCCAGGATCTGATGGAGTAGGATCTGTGATTAAACAGTGTCGTATGCTGCTGGAAGAGGTCGTCGAACACAGCTCCGGTTACATACCCTTCTCAAACCATCCTCAATGTGTTGAGTTAGGTTGAAGTACTGATTGGGCTGTTGTTGATTTGCCTGGCCCGGAAATTGCTTTATTTCTGGCATGAGGTGTTTCGTCTATCACAGGTGCGATTACGATTGAGCAGGAGGCGTTAAAGAGCTTGTAGGTATGGCCAAGGAGTGATATATTCAGTATATATAATTAGTTAAATTACATTGTTATCAAAAAATGACATGCTTAATGGATCAAAGATGGGCAATTAGGTTGTTCGGGAAAGTACGTAACTGTTTTAACATTTACTTTACACTCACAGTGTCAATTCGACACATAATTTCATGTATTTGTAGGTAACGTGACAGTATTCGAAGATAACGATTTGACTATTCGCGGGTGCCATGATGAAATCTGTATTTGTAAAGCGCCATGAATGTATTCTATCATTTATGCAAATTGATTGATAGGATAGACCCAATATTTCTCTAACAACGTTGACTCACAAACGTTTGGATAAGGATTTAAGAAAAATACATGGGCATTAAAGTGACTTTATTTGCACGATTTTACCAAATTTGCCTAAAACCGATTTTACAGGATCGTGTAATCTTTCTGAGAGTCAAATGTGTCCGCAAGCCTTATATGTATTTGAAAATACCCATAGCTTTATTCTAAACCAGCATACAGTATTGTACAGATCAGGAATCAATAATACTCTTCATAATTGTACATTGTATTCGTGTATGTAACCATAATGATTAAGGCTACGAATCCCCCCCCCCTTTGAAACAAATTATCAAATAGAAACTTCAAAAGTCGTTAAAGTATCACACACATAATATTTCACAAATCTAAGTATCTATACCCTCCTTATCTTCTGCCAATCTGATTTTCTTTTCAAACTACATAAAAGTTGTATATTTGTATACACAATTTTACAAATACACTTTATCGTAGTTTGTATAGCGTTTATGAAGGCACATCAACAACTTCCATTTTCATTTGATTTGATAACAAATACAATTGACGTACTTTATATACCAATATAGACATAGCCACGAATAGTGTTGTTTTGTAAACTCCTGCTACACCAGATAGTATTGGTAGGTAACATTCTGGCACATGAAAATTATCTACGAATACGTACTTTTTTGGTTGATAAAAAAAATGCAGCATGATCAGCCGTGGTAGGATATCACTAAGAGCCTATTGCGTAGATATTATTTATTATATCATGATTGTAGTGATTTGAGCCATGTGATAGTTTTTACTATCACATGGCTTGAAAATAAAACCAGTGATATCATGATATAAAACAAATATTGACTGCCTAAATTCGTGCAATAGTAAAAATATATCATTCGGTCAAATTTTGACTGTTCCATTTCACTCGGCTTCGCCTCGTGAAATAGAAAAGTCCAAATTTGACCTCATGATATATTTTTACTATCACACTCTTGGGCATTCAATATTTGTATACTAATCTGTTAGCTTGTGGAAAAGATAGTTTTTAAATTGGATTCGGAATTATTTAATAATTTTTTAACCAAACCCACCTTTGTACCATTTTTAATTTTTAACAGATCCACTCAAGTAGAACGATTTTTGAATGCAATGTATTTCAGTAGTGAGCATATCAAAGATTCTTTATACATGTTATACGGCGGTACGGAAAGTGTGTAGTCTGTGTCACAGACTTCGAAAGATATTATCTGAATTAGTACTGCGCAAGCGATTAACACTTTATCGATCCTTCATAGCGATGCATGCAAATGAAACTAAATCTCAAATATCTCCGGAAAACGAAGGGGTTCTATGGAGATTTTTGCATCAGAGGGTCCGTTACTATGTTTTGTTGGATATGTATCGTAATTGGGTCTGAACCTATAGAACCTAGCGAGAAAATTGAACGTTTTTGTCGGGTACTTCGGTGCTCGCAACCACGGAAAAGTTAAAACGCAATCGCTACGGGCGGCATCCTTTTTCCCAACATGACCTTTCGGTATTTATTCAGTCTTGAGAATTTTCCAACGCTGCGCCAACTTTTTGTTTAATTTAGAACAGGATATACGGACTTACCGGGCCGCCGTAGCTATTTCTTTAGAGCATTTTTTAGTGATGTCAATCTTTTTCTTAACAGGTAACTGGCTTTTTGCGGAAAAAAAGTAATTATAGCAACGTTAAAAGTTAACACACAACGAAGTGTCACAAAAAATCTGAAAAGATACTATTCAGCTATTGATCATTTTTCACACTTTATTGACCTCGTCTTCTTTCGATTCTGTAAGATTGATAAATTACTTTATGTTATCCAAATCGGCGTAAGTGACAAGTTATATAAACTGTGTTTCTGATATGTATAACAAGTTAACAGCATCTGTCAAAGTGCGTAAAATATAATGACTGATTTTCCCAGTTAAATTGGTCCACTGCCGAAAACACCATGGCTATTTGCATTGTCACCTTATTTATTAAAATGTCACCTTGCAATGAGGACACTGGGGGTTCAGGAATTGATCTAAGTAATACCTACACAGATAGTAAATCTCACTAGTCACATTATATCGAGCATAATCTACGATTATGTAGGAGTACTTTTTAAACCCTCAATTTCCGGGATTGACTCAAGGGCAACGTTACTAACCATAAAAAAACAACACAACACTCGACAACGGAAAGTCTTATTTAAATTCTGTTTTCAGATTCAGAAAGCCGAGACCATTACCAGATTTCCCATTATAATTGCGCATATAATTTTGACCATCTGAGGTTAAAGTCTCTCGAACGTAATGAAGACATGTTGTAGAATTTCCACGATCATCCCAAGCTGTATCACAAAATATGACGTCACCATTCAGTATGGAGAGTAATGAGCGACGGTCTTCATTTGTAAATTGTATTAAAAAAAGTGTGTTACCGTGCTAGCCATTGTCTTGAGTGGAAACCGGCAGGAGAGCGAGAATGTACCCTGTCATGATGATCGGCTATGGTATATGTGTGAAACGGAGTTAGTTGAAGATGAATCCATTCATTTTCTTTTTAAATGCTATTTCTTTCACGATATGAGAGTCGCATATTTTTTCAGGTCACAATACGGTAGTACTAATAAACATTGTGGAGTTTAAATTTTGCAACAATACCATATCCATCAAAATATTGTATACAAAACTTGGTATTGGTGCTGCATTGTGCAGTGATCATAGGCAGGCGTTAAATCCGGGGGAGGGGGGGGCGGGGGATATCCCACAATATTTTGATGAAGGGGTGATGGGGTCAATACGGATCACCCCCCCCCCCAGTTCATGCCCACCCCCCCCCACCCCCCCCACCCCCCCCCACCCCCCCCCCCCCCCTTCATTTTTTGACCAGAAAATAACTCAAATTACCATAATAGTTAAAAATTGTAAGTTTCCGCTCGCTTCTCGGCTGTGTGTTCTAATTACCAAAAATTACATTGTAACGATTTTAGCTTCTAAATGGCAAAAGTTAGCGCATGTGCTATAATGATCTTTTCAGCAAAACCTGTTTTCATTCAGAAATGTTCATCAACCATCATCCCCACAATGTCAAAAAGAGATTTACGACACTGGCAGTGATTGGGTATTGCCATCTTATAAACCCAAATTTGTTTTTTTCTCTCTTTTAAGTGGAGATGGTAAAAGTGATCCAGTTCTAAAAAAATCGAAAAATCGGGCCACTCCACTCTCTCCTCCTGTTCTCTGGGGTTAGAATATAGGCACTTGGCTTAAAGCTTTCTTAACAAAGCGATCTGTTGAGGATCTTATTTTTTCTGCTGATTGCTTTGATGTGCAACAAGTGCAGCTCTATGTGTGTACCACAATGTCGCTAAGACTAGGTTGATGGCTATTGGTCCTGAAAGCAGGGGAGGAGCCCTTACGGTTTAGGGAAAGGAGGTGGAGTTTGTCATCAATTCAACTTTCTTGTATCCTTTTGATTACTAAGGAGGATGACTGTGGCCATGAGATCCCAATCTATCCAAGATCTGGCTGACAGAGGATTACTTGAAACTCCAAAAACTGTCTAGCCAAGCTCTGACATACAATGGCCAAATACGCAAGTGAGCCCCGGACCTACCCACAGCAGACCGTAACAAATTGCAGCCTTTGGGAGGTGTGTGGAGGAGGGCGTATACTTCGTATCCATTGGATCGAGAAGAGGACAAACTCTAATGTTCTTCAGGAGATTTGGCGAAAAAAACGCTGTTACAGAAGGATCGCATCCGATCTAAGATATTTTGGTCATGTATCATGGCGTGGTGTAAACAACTTGGGGAAGGTGATTGGCAGGAAATGGTTGAAGGCCAAAAGAAAGGAAGCGAAACACCCCATTTCCCTTTTGATTCGTCCCATTATGCGCAGCGCCCTCCACGTCGGGAAAGGCGAAGTAATTCCCACCCCGTCGCCACTCATAACACAAGCAAACCAAACCTTTGTAATGCACTACTTCGTTTTCTTTGCTTGTCCCAAGCCCATCAGCCCCTCCCTTGGTCCAATCCCTTTCCCCCACTATCACGGGGAGTTCCCCGTTGTCTCAGAGTCCCACACCCTGTAGGGCTGTATACATACCCACTGTAGCGGCAAGCAGCGTTAAATTCACGTATCAAAATCATGGCGAGTTTTCCAGCGCATGTTTATCGAGTTTCACGAGCTGTGTATCGAGTTTTCTCGCCCCAATGTCGAGTGTGCAGCGTTATATGTCGAGTTTACAGCGTGATCTGTCCAGTTTGCCCTCTATAATCGAGTTTGCTCTCTATATGGTGAGTTTGACAAAATCATGTCCGGTTTTTTTACGCTCCACGTATCAAATCATGGCGAGGTGTTCCCGCGCATGTACGAGTGTTTCCACGCGCTGTGTATCGATTTTTCCTAGCCATATGCGAGTGTGAAGCGTTATATGTCGAGTTTACGCGCTATATGTCCAGTTTTTGCCCTAATACATCGACGGTTTTGCTCTCTTTATGGTGAGTTTGACATACTTCATGTCCAGTGCAAAATCTTCGACATTATTATGTGGTTGGTTTGTATGTGTAAAAAAAAATCATGTCGAGTTTGCTCATTGTTGAGAAAAAAATCTGTCGAGTTTGCTCATGTTGATGAAAAAAATCATGTCAGTTTGCTCAGTTGAGAAAAAAAATCCATGTAAGTTTGCACATGTTGAAAAAAAATCAGTCCAGTTTTTAACACTCTGTACATGATTTATTCTGGAAATGATTTATTCTGGACATTGATTTATGGAAAACTCGGCAACATAGAGTTCACAAACTGGATAGGCAAGCGCTGTAAACTTACCTTATCAGCGGGTAAAATCGATATCACAGGAGCATGAAAACTCGCCATGATTTATACGTGGAGCGTGACATAGGTCACAGGACACACTGTGCTATTCTGCTAAAGATCGTCATCTCCTGGCACTGCATCTTGAGGTCACGATCGTCGGTCATGACACAGAAACGCACAACACGACCCAACCAACCAAACCATTATTATCGTCAATCTTCTTGCCAACTAGATTTTACAAGGCGCTAAAATAATATGGGTATTTAAAATACTACAATAGCTGACAAATGCTGCATGACAAAGTCAGGCAGCAGATGTCACTATTAGTATACACGCAACTGCGATAATTTTGCCACTTTGATTTTTCAATTTAATGTGTTCAAGGACACCAAGGAAATCACTTTCCCAACTTGCGCCGAATTTCCAGTGTCGTATTTGCGTCACCTTGGGGCGCTTTTTTCACAATGGCCGCCAAAATTCATAGAAAAATCGAATAACGCGTATTGTTTACCACAAATACCATCTTAAAGGGCCAAGTTTGGATAATTTGGTCAAGTGACCGCTAAAAAGTTTTTAAAACCAAAAACAGTGTTGTTCAGGAATGATAGAGGTTTATCAACAATGGCCGCCAAAATCATAGAAAAAGTTCTTTAAAGCACTATTGTTTACCAAAAGGCCATCTAATAGGGTCGAGTTTTATGGATTAATTTGGCCCAGTGACTTCTAGAAATGTTTTAAAATAAAAACAGTGTTGGTAGGAATGATTTGATGGGTGGTTTTTCCAAAATGGCCACCGCATCATAGAAAATTAATTAAAAGCATAATGTTTGCGGACAAACATTATTTACTAAAGTTAGTTTTCTCGATGAGTTTAGGCAAGTGACTCTCTAGAAATGTTTTATATAAAAACGGTTGTCATCACGAATAAATGAGGGCACGTTGTGAAAATGACGCCAAATTCACAAAAAAATGACCAAACACTCCCCAATAGATTATTTTTCAAGATTATTTAAGAATGGTATTCTTTACGGATGTTACGTATCACAAATCACATTATTATTGTTAGAGGGTTGCTTCTTGTAAAGTGGATGTCAACCCTTAAATGTCACACTAACTAAAACATAATACACAGAGAGGCTCTAAAGCACTCGCTCTAAAGGCTGCTGCAAAGTCTGTTTTAGGTCTCCCTCTCAGGCAATGATGAATGGCACCTTCAATAGCGCTTCGCCTAGCATATCGAAGTCCTTTAAGGTCAGCTTTCAGCCTTGGAAACACATGGCGTCGTGGTGGACTGTAAATGGGACAAGGCAAGATATGACTGTCGTTTGCTTCAACAAAGTCTTTTCTAAGAGCAAACCTTTGTGTTGAAGCATTGCCATGTTGCAGAAAAAAAAATCTGTGGTATTCTCATCTTTGGTACGCTTCTATTCGAGGACATGTGGCAAACCCTTAAATACCGTCAAATACGGTATACAAGCACCGGTGCCTATACATAGACCATGTCGAAATCCGGACAAGAGAGAAAAAAAATTGATTAGCGCACTCTAACTAATAAGGTCGGTTTTGGCACACTCTTCGTGCAACGTTGTTATCACTGCATTAGATCACATGAAATACCATGTTCTTAATGATTTACATAAATCTTTTCTTACCCCCATGGGAGAAATACCAAGGTTGTAAAGGCCAGTGTTATTCGAGCATTCTGAAGTCAAATGTATGTTACATAGGGATAGATTTGTCCTTTCTTGTGCAATGTACCACGAGATGACCGACAATACTGACCTTTGTGCGCAATAACGATTGATAATTGAAGTTCAGGTTTGCTGTACGTGTTTTGTGGAGAAATAATGGAATTATGACGATGTTATAATCCGTCCGATGTTTATGCTATTCATCTTGTATCACCGGATAATGGAATTCTGATTGAACCATCAACAAGATTAACCAATAAGGCGATCAATTCCTTGTTAGAGTAAAAGTAAACGAAGAAGTCCACAAGCCAACTTCATGCACGGTGTTTAGGCACGAACTTAACACAAGAATTAGTATTAAATTAATTCCAAAAAACAAATTGTGGAAGTATGCCTCTTTTCCATGTTGCTTTTTTGAGAGCTTGGTTTTGGTAAGAACTCGTTGTTAGTATTTTATCTCTCTTTTTAATATTAGAAAAAGGAAAGGATTGTCATTTTATTTCTTTGAGAAAAAAGAATATTCCTTAAATACTTCGTAATTTCTAATCTGATTTAGATTTTTTTTTGGGGGGGAGGTGCGGGACTTCAAAAAAGTGAGACCTTTTCCGAAAAGTGGACTTTTTGGGTTAAAAGTGGACCTAACCCCTTAAAATGCGTCCTTTTTTTGATTTTTTGAACATTTTTTTCACCAAAGGTGGACTTTGGTGTCAAATTTCGTAATTTTGTACTTTTTATCAAAAGTTGGACTTTTGTCCCTTTTCCGAATTTGCGGGTACCCCCCCCCCCCATACATTAATCGTTGGTCTGACTCTCGTTCGGAAAAACTGATGTGCGTACGCTTTTCGCGACTGGACGAACCCAAAAGAATTATACTTTCTTGGGATGCGGGATCCTCAGACAAAGAAAAGGCAAACCACTTCATCAAATCCAAAAAGTAAGTCTTGACCGCAGTATTAGCAGAAGTCCGTACGAGGCATCGTGAAAGGGTGAAAATTTAGGTAGACGTTTCATAGCAGTTCCCTTGATGCAAATGAGTTATCACAATTGATTCGTCAGACTGGTATGGCGTTGTGCAAGTAGTGCTTGACGGAATGAATGGCATACTCATTTTGCAATTCAATGGGACTTCTATATGAACCAGAGAAATAGAAAGAATGGATGGTTCGACGCTACTTCAAAAGATAAACCTGTTCAACCGCCTATTCATCTCAATTGGCTTAACCAATCGATTGGGACAAAGACTTGCTGTTGAAACATTACAACACCAGTCATTACATCCCAGAAATATTCCAATTCCCAGTTGTCAATTGGGTATTTGCACAAAGTCTCTACACTATGGTTGTGACCAGTACAGCGAAACGTACTCTCCTGCATCAGTATAAAACAACTTTGACCCCAAATTTTCAAATTATTTTGGCCCACTTTGGGACACTTTTGACCAAAAAGTATGGTTGAGATGTATTACAGAAATAACCGATATATGTAAATTAGGCTAAAATAATGAAACACTTTTATTGACCCCAAAACACATGAATGCAAGTTAGCTTACCAAAAAAAGGGTAGATTTTGCTTTTTTCTTTCGTTTTTTTTAAAACAGCCGCTGTTTCCTCAATTATTTCCACAAGTATAAAAGAAATAACAATCAGTCAGACCAACGAGGAGTTCATTGCCCAGCACGATCTTTTAACTGGAAAATTAATAAACTATTTTAGGGGGAGTGGTCAAGGTCTGTTGTGACACCTTCCCGAACGGCCATGTGAGGCAGTTGAACACATTACTTCAAAGGCCCAATCGAGCGGCCCTGGAGTTTCCAAACAATGCGCTGGTGAATGAGAGTATCATGGGGTAATCGGATTGGACAAAAAATCGAGCATCTCCTTGTTCTAATTTCTCTGATACATTTACTACGGTTTACATTTATATAATACTATTCAAATTTGAAAATCGGTTCAACAACGGAGCTGCCGCCACATCTTCCGGGCCTATTACCATTCTATTAGGCCTCAGTTCGTTGTGCTTATTCTGCTGCCCTCTTTCCCGAATAGGATATAGCAATCATTAACTTCGCCATCTCAACTGTTATGTTTTATACCCGCATATACCAATTATTGCCAATCACTTCCTGTAACCCCGGTCCTGTCCTGTTTTGTTTGTCCTGTCTTGTTTTATTTTGTCCCGCCTTTGATGGCCGACAATAAGTCCCACTTTCTACCGGGTGGGGTCAATCTTAAAGTTCATTGATCTTAATGGCCTCTCCCACCACAATATTCACCATACTCATTATTATTTCAACATGTTATTATTATCTTTCTATAATCGTTTGTGTTTAAATGACCAAAATCTTTCTTGTATAAACTCAGTAATAATGATATATAGTATTATCGATTTAAATTGGCTGCTTATTGTAGTCATTATAGTATACTGCATATTCACTGTATATTCTACCGTTTAAAAACTATACTCGTAATGTTATGTATGTTCATTAATGTTATAAATCATGGAAGATGAGGTGTGAATAAAATAAGGTCTAACTGTCTAACTGGTCTAACTGTATGATGCAAAGCTACCAAAATTTCCCAATGACCCAGTTGTCCCGGGTACTGATCAAAGAAACACTGCATGTGAAAAGTGTTTAGATTGATTGACTCTACTGATTTCTAAAAGAAGATTGCTCAATTTAGTAATCGGATACCCAGTTTACTCTCATTTACAGGGAATTGTTTGAGAAAAATTCCAAGGCGCGTGCCGGACCTTTCAGGTCATCTGTTGAACCGCCTCCACGCTTGACCCCTCAAGCAAGATATTTCCAAGCAAAAATATGTTGGCCGGGAACTCGGGGTCATTCTGAACGATAGATATGTTGGCAATTTTTGCCGAAGTTTAGAAAAACATTGAAATTTATCGAAAGAAACCAGCCCAAATCTCTCTATTTTTCAGTAAGCTCATTCAAGGCTTGTGACTGAAACAAAGGATGTATTATTTTGGACTGTTTGAAAAATCCGGTCCATTCGTGTGAAATAAGCATGGCATGGGGATGTTATTTATTAATCTTTTGATTTGAATCTGGAATTTTCGGGCACTTTGCTACTTTTTTTTGCATGACATAGATTAGTACATTTCCTGGCAGAATGTTCAAGCCCACCCTATTCTGTAGTAACTACTGTAACCTTTAGTTTCAAGGGCTCTGCAATCCCACGCTATGCGTTTAGCATTGTCCTCATCTCATTCACCCTTAGGGTTAATACATGGTATTTTCTATTGTATGTGATTGTAGTTTATGTTTAGATGAATAATTTATTTCTTTGATTGGATCATGATTTCGGGCAAGGATCTCGTATTCTGGGTGTGGCTTGGCATATCTCCTGTTGAGAGGGTGATTTTCGCATTACCTCAGCGGTAAATTGATCATGGTACTTTTAATAACAAAATGGGCAACGTGATAGGGGTCTTTTCCATGCGCCTAACAGATATTCGCTGTATAGTGTTACATAATGGAATTCGTTGCCCCAGTAATCGGTCCAACCAAATCACAAGAATTAAAAAAATCAGGCATAACATGTGTTCGAGCATCAGCCCAAAGGTTTTTGGTTAGACGAACTAGATACCAATATCTAACACGGGGAAAATTCTGAGAAAAATATAACTTTTGCATATGAAATCTGGCGGGGACCCGTTGTTGCGTGTAGCCCCAGGAGGGGTAAGTTACGATGCGGGGTCAAATGTTTTGAACTGCTCTAAAGCTAATATAATATATCTCAAATTATTTCCTTAGGTAAGCAGGAGTAAAAAAGTCCATTTGGGGTCACACGTGTGTGGTGCTATCCTTCCATTATTTGGAAAATATGCTAAAGGTCATTTGTTTATTCAAGAAAGGTCACCCGTTGCAGATACCCAGAATTTGTTTTGTAAAAATATTATTTCAATGTTTAATGATACTGATCCAATATAAAGCTTTTGCACTTTCGGCATCTCCTTGTTGTTTTAATGGAAGGTGTACAAATTCCCTGTAGGACTCTATGTGGACGGGGACATTATACCCCCTCCCTATGAAGGTCTCAAGACCCAACCTATGCAAATAAAAGCAAATTTTGATCAGTATCCTTAATAATGTTTTTAAATATTTTTTTACAAAGAAACTTGGTATGACATTTGTTGACCTTTCTTGATAACCAAATGACCTTAGCCTATTTTCCCAAATATCTTGTAAAGGAATCACACACACATTGTGACCCAATTGGACTTTTTTTACCTCCTTGTAACCTAAGGAATAATTTGAGCTATATTTCATGGGTAAGACTAAGGGTTAATACACAACTTAATAAACCTCAAAGATGGCTGGTAACTCCTGGTTTAGATTTATCACTTTAAGCAATTGCTGTGAAAATAAATCCGGGAATACTAACAAACCCCGTCACGATCATGCCATTCTTCCCAGTATCCCATTTTTATACAGATCTGTATAAGATAATTTTCTTTTTGACGTTAACTCTAAAACGATTTGACATGCATGGGTAACCAAACGAATATTCACCACAAGAATAATCTAAATGGAAGGCGACTCGTCGCGTGGACCGATATTTATACACGCGTACTGTTATAAGCTTAAATCCAGTCAATTGGATTTTTGAAAGCACGCTGTTGCTACTCAATCTCAAGTAAATGCTACCCCCGATTTGCTTTAAAATCATATAAATTTTTAGACCAAGTACATGAAAATCTTAACGAATTATTTGTTACCGCCCACCCCCCCCCCCCACACACACACCACACACCACACCCACACACACACACACCTTTTGCCTTAGATGCTGCAGTCACGTGATTGATTTTTTTTTCTTTGAAAGTCTCAAATTGGTGCCTTTTTTCGAAAACCACATTCTAAATCATTCTTTATAGTCCCCGGCAGAGAAACGGATTTTTTCAGGGAACCTAAAAATTTTGTATATAGTGTTTTTTTTATGATTGATTTGTAAGCCCTTAGTGTCTTTCTTTCAGATCTGCCAGGTGGACTTGTCCACCCTTGAGGGTGTTGAGAAATTCAATATGGGCGTCCACGATGGGCCGCCGTTGACTATTATCAGCTATACTCCCTTTAGATTTCACTAGGAATAACAATTTTGGTGTCTAGTCTATGTTTTGGGGTCAGGTAATCAATTAAGACCAATTGCAAGACCACTGAAGGTTAACATCATGATACTCCAGATTGCCACCAATATGGCCAACCAATCATGGTTCCGCTTGTGAAAACCCTGCTTTTATCCTACATGTAATTTGGTATTTTTCGTACTAATCATATGTTTTGGGGGCAAGCAATCCATTGAAAGACCATTGCGAGACCATTGGTGGTTCACTAATGGTTCAATCCAATGATGGCTGCAATAAGGCCAATAAGGCAGCCAATATGACTCATGTTTTTCAATATTCAATTTCAATTCATTTATTTGGAGTCAACATATCAATATCGTACGTTCAGAATTAAATAATACAGTATCTTAATAATAATACATAATACATGTGGGAATCAGTTAAAACGTACTAAGACGACAGGTGCCGAATATGGAGATGCTAGGTGACCATAATGGACAACCCTATAGTGCTTATAGTTATTACTGGCCTGTTATCCATAAAGTAAGAATTATATTCAATTACAATAATTACAAAATTGTCAATAATACAATAAAGAACCAGTAAAGGGATGATGTAAAATTTTCATATGTAACATATATATCAGAGGTGTCCAGCTACACTTTTTAATGTCAGTAGCCCATGTAAAAACAGTTTTACAAGATCCAGTGAGGAACTGTTTATGGCAAACAATATGGCTGCCAATAGGTCGCCAGATTATGGCTTGAGCTATATTAAGTTTGTTTACTTGTGTGTCCAATTCATATTAATTTACAGCTTTCACTTGTGGTGACAAATGAAAAGTGTTTCATTCGTTTGTTTTTGGGGTCAGAAACTTCATTATGATAACCACTTACAGGTCGAGCTGAGCACGAATCAGGTGAAATATTCTCTTCTCTCCGCAATCACAATTTTCAATTTGACACGAGCTGTTGCCTTATTTCACACTGCAAATGCTTGAAGAAAAGAAAGCATAGAAGTTGAAATTACCAAGTGTTTCATATGCTTACCAACTCCATCATATCTTGGAAAGAACACAGTTAAGCTGTACATTTTTGGTAGCCCGCCTATAACTTTGCAAGGGCACTAAATAGTGTTGGCAGTTCATTGTTTGCTTTTAGTACAACTACAGCTCCGACTAATACATGGTTAGCACTTGGGCAATCACACACCTTATTAGCCGCATGATAGAGTCTGGAGCAATTTCTTTGTCAGCTGGCAAAGAAGTTGGTTGGAGTGTTCTTGTCCTGCTCTCTTTTTTTCCACCATATGATTCTGCATCCACATGTCTCATTTTCGTTCGGCCCCGACCCGAAACCTCTAGACCCATTATAAAATTTCGCTACCGTGAAAATAGTCCGCCGATAAGCGCGCGCTACTTTGCGGCAATTCCCGCCCAATGCGCCGTGAATCGTCCTTATCCCCAATTGTTTCTCTGCCATATTGTGGTAGCAACACAACCTTCTCCCCGAGACCTTCCTTTGTGGGTGGAAAAACTTGGGGAGGGTCGTAGGTCGCGGATGGAGGTACGCGGATCGCCTAGTGGTAATCCCCCTCTCACTTCTGAGAGGGAAATATACAACTGGGGCGCCCTCGATAGCTCCCCTCCGCGACCGTTACTTTTTGCACAGTATCACACTGGTAGTCTCAGGCGTGTGGCAGAGGTACGGGGAGGTATTCACCAGCGCGAGCGTTCCCCTCTCGCACCGAGAGACTTACCTAGAGAGCTCTGTGTTCCACTCACTTAACCTACCGGCACACATTGCTGCAGTAGCAACATCCCCCTCTCCGCACCAGAACCGTCTCGAAGTAAACTCACTGAACGTGGATGCGGAACTCCAACCTATCGTATCCATGATATCTTGGACCTAACCCGAGACTCGAGAGCCGACCAACCGATCGTGATGTTTCGCGGTGCGCTACGGATGGTCGATGCAACCCCCGCGGCCTACTGTGCCCTTCGCTGCCCGACCATATGGAGGGGCCGTTGAGATGACCGCTGGTTGTTGGTCTTCGGAGCCCTTCGGGTACGCTTAAGGTACCATTTTTGAGCCCTGACCGGCACCAGGATTTCTCCGACCGTCCTGCATCCAAGTCCAGGTCCGGGCAGAAACACTGGGCGTGGCTTTGAAAGACAGGCTGATCTTATCGAGAAAACACCGGTCGTGGGAGGATGGACACCATCCTTCGCCACCGCATGATCCTCGTCACTGGACATGCATGTATCCTCGGAACCCCGTCGACCTGAGTCGACTGCCACGCTAAAGGCCGTTCTTCCTAGATAAATCCAGAGCTGTTCATCTCCAGTGGCTTCGAATTCATTCCTCAACGCTAAGAACTGGGAGCACAGCGGCAATTCCCACTCCGGAACGAACCGGGGGACGAACCGAAACACATGCCGCTTCATCAGATTCGTGAGGATCCGCGGGCTATTCGATACGACTGTGCTGTCCTCTGAAGCCCCGATGGAGCGACCCAATCGCGGTGCGGTACACCTGAACTGTTTGGAACGCCAACCCTCGTGGAAAATTTCCGTTAGGAAATCTCCCTAATCTGCTGCCCTACAGACGCATACAGCGGATCGATCCTCTCGAGTGGCGCACATCTATAGAAAACCGGCGAGTCCGAGAAATCCGTACGATTCTCTAGTTGACTTTCCCGCCTTGCCTGAGCGCGAGCGTCGGCAGCCTGTTCAAAATCCCTCCTGATTGTATGTGGGCGAAATGCGCAAGACAGTCAGGTTGAGAGCTGCGTGGTACGCTCGCGGACGCCTTGTCGGCTGGAGGGCCGCTTATCAGATCCCCACGCTGATGGAGCAAGACGGGGTCCCAAACTAGCAGCTCTAGAACCGCCCGTTGGAACCACAGCTGAGCCGGTCACTGGGGGCCCAACAAACCATCAGGCAATTGTCGTACATAGCTCCCTTCCTCGAGGACTCTCGGTATCACCGCACTGGGGGGAAATTGTAGGCAGCATGATCCCCGACCAAACCGCCACCATTGCCTCCCGACCAACAGCTCTTGGATCTTGACTCCATGAGTAGGACTCCTTAGCGGGTGATTCACGCGGAGGCGAATAAGTCCACGTGGGGACATTGTAGTCTCTGAAAAATTGACCGCAAACGCCGGCATGCAGGTGCCATCCACTGACGCCCCCTCACCTTCGATGGCTCCTGGCTTTGCGTGCCCTTCCGGATAGGGCGTCCGCTAAGACATTCTCCACCCCTGGTAACCTTTATGCTATCAGGGCCTGCCCCGTTGCCTGACCACTTTTAGAGAGCCTGACTAACTACCTCCTTGCAGAGCCTGGGGCTCCTTGTACCCCCCTCCTTGTTGAGGTAAGTCACTACCGTCATGTTCTCGCATCGACCAGGAATCACCTTTCCCCTGTCCGGGCGACCAGTGACTTCAAGTGCAGGAGATTGCCCACCAGCTTTTTTCCGGAACATTATATGATGGCGAGCTTGCATGGGTGATCAACGGCCGACACTTCGTGGGAACCCTAAGGGCCCCCCACCCCGCCTGTTGACGCATCTGTCGTCAGCGTCACGGGAGGGTGTTAATTTCCTTCAAGGGGCTCCCCCCTCCAAGTTGCGTGGATGCGTCCTACCACTTGGGTCGGGAGTCAGCTTCCAGGGTCGCACGACCTGGTCATCTCCGGCCGTGAGCTCGACCTGGGTCTGGGCTCGAGAGTCCTCCCGCGTGGGAGCTGGTCCGATTTTACCACCCCCTGTCGAGGTAGCGGGGCTGTTTTTCTTAGGCCGGCGAGTTCAGTGTCGTGCTGGGGGACTTGCGTTTCGGCGGCACAGGGTCCCCTCTGATCGGCCAATCCCTCCCGATGAGGGAGAGCTGTACCCATGACAGAGGGTTTTGCCAGCTTCGGTCGCATAGATAATATAAAACCGCTACCCGCAAATTAAAGATAATGAAGTAGGCTTTCAGATGATACCAACATGTGTTTAGATATACGTTTAACTTAAAAATTTCAAAATGGGCGGACCAAATCATTGTCCAAGTTTTTTTTTACTCACCCTGTATATATTGTAATGTGATCCCTGGCTAACCTTTGTGTCGGAAATAGGTGGTGAATTTAACCCCTGTAATAAACAGCAAACATTACCACAGCAACTAGATTAGGTTTTAGCTCAAACGCATAAATTTAATAGCATATTAAATTTCACCACAATCGCAATGCTTCATCATCTTGAAAAAGCTTCATTGCATTCCTAGTACCAACACCACATATAACTAGACAACCACAATTACGCACAAACCAGTTTCTGGTGGCCATATTGGTGCCATATTGGCGGGTATCTTGGATTGATCATTATGTGAGCCCTTAATGGTCTTGCGATTGTTTTAATGGATTGGTTGATCCAATAATGTATAACTAGATACCAATTTTATCAACCTAGGTTACATATATTGAAATTAAAAGCTAAAAATAAGTAATTGGCAGCCATATTGGCGGCCATCTTGGATTTATCATGATGTGAACCCTCGGATTGTCTTGTGATTGATTTCAATGGATGGTTGACCCCAAACATATGCTATGTACCCATTTCAGCAATCCAATCTAGTTAAAGCTGAAAATATGTAATGGCGGTCATCTTGGAGGCCATAAGTGTGGCCATCTTGGTATTGATCAATGATGTGAACCCTCATCGGTCTTGAAAACTTGGTCTTAAAATTATTACTTGGACCCAAAAACTATGACTAGACCAACCAAAATTAGATAAGGTTTTAATATGAAGGGAGTTGCTGAAAATAGTAATGGCGGCCACTTTTGACGCCATCTTGAATTTCTCAAACAAAACCCTCAAAGGTGGACAAAGTCCACCCGGAGAATCTGAAAAGGAGACCCTCCAGCTATACAAATCATCATACAAAACTATATACAAGCATTTTTAGTTCGTCAGGGTTTCTGCAGGACATTAAGTTAAAGATTAACTCATTTCTTACCAAGGGTTGCAAATCTTTTCTCCCCTCAAGGTTTTTCTCTTTTCTCACCGATGCAAAATAATATGCGATTTCACATACCGATTTCACAACATTTAAAATCAAATTTGATCAGGCACTTCCGAATTGAATACAAATATGATTGTATTAGGTCGGAGGCTTAAGGCCCATCCGGAGCAATATCGTGCACTTTCTGATATAAATGCAACATTTGGTACACTCATAGTATGGGCCATAACCAATCATTTCAAAACGGGGTGTGTATGAGCTAGAAAGACCCCCCATGCACCACACCCCAGATCCTCTGCGAGTGGTATCATTTTGTTTGGGGAACCCCACTGATTAATATTTTACATGTTAACATTGAATATTTGGGATGGACTCCGGTTTCCCGCCATTTTTCAAAATGGCCGCCATTTGAAACTACCCACTATATCTCAGCCCCTGGGCCTCATACAGGCACGATTCTGATGTTCTAACCTATGTTTTTAGAAGCAATGCATCCGTTGGGAAACACTTTGGAAAATATTAGCTTCGTTGGTTTTGTTATTTGGCTGTGGCGGCCATTTTAAACTTCAAAATGGCCATCAAACTGTCATTTTACCCATATCTCCGTTTCTGAGCCTTAAAGAGACATGAGGAGATTTCCAGAAAGAAGCGCCCTCAATTTTTTTCGAACCCGGATTTTTTTGCATATTTGGAATGCTTTCCGATGTATTAGTTCACAAAAAAATGCAAATGGTGCGCCCGCAGGCGGAGTGCCCATCTCTCTGTCATTGGCGTTTGGGCCAGACTCCGTCTTATAATGTTGCTGTGGGGGTTCGCCACTCCTCCCGCACAGCGAGTCTGTTTTGCATTCCCAGCATATGCCGGTACCCATTTATACTCCTGGGTGGAGAGAGGCAAGCGAGGTAAAGTGCCTTGCCCAAGTGCACAACACATTGGCGACAGCGGGGCTCGAACTCACAACCTTATGCTTATGAGGCATAAGTTAGTTCACACCTGAAGTGAATAAGCCGAATACGCCGTCTTTATGTAATAATAATATTATGATGATTTAGTACTTTCAATCGTGCACGACAGAAAGTCAAAGCACGGTGTTCTATGGGGACAATTACGATAGTCAGGCAAGTTCAAAACAAGGTTTGCTGTTTCTTTTGAACTTGTTTGTCCAATTAACCTTCGGAACGTTCTTGGTAGGTGGTCTACAATCGATTCTGTGCAATTTGAGAGAAATTCGTATCCTAAAAAAATCTCCTCCTATCACTTTAAAGAGGCGTGTCTTTGTCTGTTTTTAGGATCAAGGAATCCAATAAGGATATTCGTAATGGTATTAGACCATTAGGTTGTGTCTTTTTGTTGTGGCAGCCATCTTGAATTTCAAAATGGTCACCAAATAACGTCTATTTTGACCCATATCCCAGTCTCTGAGACTTACAGAAACAACATTATGTTTATCCTCATATTTTCAAAGTCATTTAATAAGAACACTGATGATATTATTGGCTCATTTGGTTGTGGTAGCCATCTTGAACTTCAAAAATATCTGCCAAGCAAAAAAAAAATTGTGTTTCCCCCAGTAATAGGTCTGTATTATTACATTTGGTACCTATTATGTTATTCCTCAGAAACATGGTGAAAAAACATTACAGCTTTAGCATACAAAGCATGTCTTTGAACATTAAATAATAATGACTTTTCAATTATGTTAACATGCTCAAATTAAAGACGGCACCCTTTCTGGCGGTCTTCTTTGAAATGGCCATGCACCAATTATGGTGTATTTGCAATAGATTTGGTTTCGTCTTAAAAGTAATAGTCTAGAAATATGAACGGTATGAAATGAGGTATGAGACATATGTCCTCAAGATTTATTAATTCATCATATTTGACATTATTATTCTGTTAATATGCTTAAATACTAACAATACTTAAAATACTACTATGAAAATGTAAGGATAAGTATAGGCATGCAGAAGTCTGGTTCTTGATATGTATATTTTATTAATATTATTATTATTCTCTGATTACCAAATCACTGATGGTGTTTTTAATTAGCCAGGTGGCCATGCATTTTTTCTTATGTCGAATTCGTGGACTCGTTTCGACTCTGCGTTGAGCATGTTTATTTTTAATTACTTTTGTTTGGAATTTAAATTTTTGTTTATTTGATTGTATTTTAATTTTTTGTTTTGGGATCAATATTGTACTGACATTTGTTTTGTCTTGTGTGTGCTCAGTGGGATTAGAGTTGTATGTATTGTACTTGTTCAGTGTGTCGTAGACATGTCAAGAAAAATCATAGAAATCTAAAGTGTTCTCTGTGTAATACATATGTTCATAAATGCTTCAGTGATCTAACTAATAGAGAATTTAAAAGTAAGCAAAATCATACTTACTGGCATTGCAGGCCTTGTAATGATTCAACACGTTTTAATACCTTTTAATTACATAATTGATGAAAATGAATATTTATTCGCTTTATATCGTTTTTTTAAAATGAAGTTCTAGATGATACAATACGTAAAACAGATTCGAGTATTCGGCTTTTGACCCACATAATTTTCAAGCAGACCTCAAAGAAAATTATTATAATAATCAAACATCTTATTACACTGAGAAACTTTTGGACCAGTTCCAAAATAGTAGCTCAAATAATAACATGTCATTGTTAAACGTTAATATTAGGAATTTGGACAAAAATCTTGAAAATTTTAAAGATTTTATACATACTACACAGATGGACTTTGGAATCATTGGCCTTGTTGAGACCTGGCTTCAAGATAAACCCCAAGATTACTTTAACATTAATGGATACAACTTAGAATTTCAAAATCGTGTCAATAAAAGGGGCGGTGGTGTGTGCTTGTATGTTAAGGATAACGTTAAATATCTGTAAGAAACGATCTTCAACAAATAAAACATCCTGATTTTGTTGAAAGTATTTTCATAGAAATTGATAGACCTTGTTTAAAAATATTGTGATCGGAATTATGTATCGCCCACATGATCGGGATATTGATAATATACTCACTAAAGTTACTAAAAAGCAAAACTTATTTATCTAATGGGAGATTTAACATAAATCTTCTAAAGGAAGAGTTTCATCAACAGACTAAAGATTTTGTGAATATAATTACATAACATTCTTTATATCCTAGCATTACAAAGCCGACAAGAATCACTTCAAAGACAGCTACTCTAATTGATAATATATTCACAAACTCTAAATCTGAGCAAACCTCTGGAATTATTATGATTGATCTATTTTGATTTATTAGAACCGATCTCAATGTAACAAGAGACATCAATACGAATAGCGATGTAGAGAAAAGACTGTATACCAATGAAAACATTGATAATTTTAAGAATGAACTGAAAATGATGATTGGGAAAATGTTTGTAACTCTGATAATGCAAATTAATCATATTCTAAATTTATATGTAAGTTCAATGAAATTCATGATAAATATATTCCTATGAAAAAGAGACGTTTACAATCACAAAAAATAAATCAAATTCACTTTGGATTTCATTTTCCTTATTAAAATGTATCAGGAGGAAAAATATCTTATATACAAAATCTCTCAAGAAACCTACAAATGTCAATATCGAAAAGTATAAAAAAATACAGAAACAAATTAAATTCTACTTTACGGTTGGCTAAACGAAATTATTATTTTAATTTATTAGAAAAAGAGAATAATAATATGAGAAATACTTGGAAAATCATAAACTCAATAATTCATCCGAAGACAATTAAGTGTACTGACAGATTTGTATCAGGAAACGCGACTTACACATGCCCTACTCAAATCGCTACTGAATACTTATTTTGCCAACATATGTCCAAAATTGGCTTCTACAATTCATCATAATGGCAAGGACTTTTCTTCTTATCTTAAACAAAGTAATCCTTCTACTTGTTTTTTTCATCCAACCGATGAAAATGAGATTCTATAAGTTATAGACAGATTGGGAAGTAAAAAAGGTGCTGGTCATGATGACATTAAAACAGATATTATCAAAAAAAAATAGCTTCCCCATTAGCAATGATCTTTAATTCATCTCTGTCGACGGGGGTTGTACCCGATGACCTTCAAATTGCCAAAGTTGTACCTATATATAAGAAGGATAATCCTGAAGTATTTGGTAATTAGACCTGTTTAAATTTTACCTTGTTTGTCCAAAATTCTAGAACGTATTGTCTATAATCGTGCCTATGAATTTTTGAGTAAAAATGATGTTCTTTTTCGAAAACAATATGGTTTTCGAACAAATCATTCAACATATATGGCTGTACTTGACTTTGTCAATGAAATTACCAAAGCAATTGATAATGATATGTATACCATTGGTGTATTCATGGATTTATCAAAGCTTTTGATACAATTGATCACGATATATTGCTTCAAAAGCTATACCATTATGGTTTTAGGGGTTATCAAATACTTGGTTTTCCAACTACTTAAGTAACAGAAATCAATTTGTTGTGTATGATTCAGCTAAATCATCAAAAGAAGACGTAAGGTGCGGAGTGCCACAGGGGTCGATCTTGGGCCTTTACTTTTTATACTCTATATGAATGACATTTGTAATACTTCTAAATTGTTAAATACAATTTTATTTGCTGACGATACCACAGTTTTCTATTCTCATCAAAACCTTTCTGTTTTATGTGATGTAATGAATTCTGAATTAAAAGAAATCTGTAATTGGTTTAAATCAAATAAACTATCATTAAATGCTATGAAAACAAATCTTATGTACTTGCGTAAACGTAACAAACTTCAAACGTAAATCCACATTATTATTATTATTCTTTCATCGATGATGAAAATGCTAATATTTACCTTGATGGTTGTTAATTAACCCGAGTGCACGACGCCAAAAGAAACAAGTTGAAAGTATTTGTAAAGTATGTTCCAGAAATATAGGTGTGCTAAACAAAGTTAAGTTATATTTACCGAAATCAGCTATGTACCAACTGTGCTGTACTCTGGTTTTGCCATACCTGAATTATGGCTTGCTTTTATGGGGTAATGTAAGCAAGATAATATTAAGAAAATATTTCGCTTACAGAAACGTGCTTTGCGGACCATCTCGAATAGTTTTTAATTGTGTCCAACCAAATCCTTGTTCAACAAATATCAATCAACTTTATGCTTTATATAAATGTAATGCTTTCACATTCATTTTCTTTCATGCCTACGTGTATTTGTGTATGCGTACTTTTCATGTGTGTGTGTGTACGCGATTGTTTTTGTGTATGTGAGGGTGTGTGTGCGCGACTATGCGGGTGTGTGTGTACAAGTTCGGGGTATGAGTTTATGGTTTCGGGTGAGGGTGTGTTTTTTTATTTTCATGGTATTTTTGTGTACTTTTTTCGGTTCCAGGTGGTGTAACATTTTACAGGCTTTTTTGCTTTTTGTTGCATCTCCTCCATCTTTGCTATTTTTGTTGTTTTTATACTGTGTATCTTTGATGGAAAAATAAAAATATCTATATGAAGTTGTTAGGTAACAACTTAAGTAAATCTTTCTAATGTTAGTTATATTCATGATGTTTGAAAGTTAACTAAATGTTATAGAAAAATATATTAAGATCCTAAGATCTAGTTTAAGATCTTACAAGACAGCCATTGTAAGTCTACATCTTAAACTTTAAGCATGTTAAGAAAACAATGTTGGCAGATATGGTTGCCTTCATGTAATACTCAATGACATACATTTCATACTTAATTTAAACTTATGAAAAATGCATGATGGATGTATAACTTTGGAAAAAAGACAGAAAAGATGTATTTAGTATGTGATGTGTGTCTTTGAATACGTCTGACAAAAGATATAGCATCATTACGACTGCTTTGTGAATCTTTAAACAGTTTTTTATCCATCAGATCAATTTTGGGACAAAAATGATAACTGAGAAAGTAATCATGAGAATTGCTTCAAAATTTCACACGATATTTGTATGAAGGTGCCAAATAATCGTATTTTTTCAATACATAGCCCATAAGTAAAGTTATTCACATAAAATCTTGTTTTTTTTTTCTGTTTTCCCCAAAAGGCCGATTTTACATATTAATGACAAAATAGTATGTCTGGACCAAGAGGTTACATTTTTTCAATATTTGGCCTAATTGCATATATAATAAGCTAATTTGCATAATAACTGTGCTAATTGCATATTGGTTACATTTTATAAACTTTGACGTTTCTACTTTCTAGAAAATAACTTTTCAAACAAAAAATGTATGCTTCTGTATCTGAAAGCACCTACTTTTCACTGAATAGCTCCGAATTTCACCAGACTCGCCCCCTTAGGGGCATTTCGTGATCCACAGCCTCGGCCCCCCCGACTTACCTAAAAGATGTTGAGATTTTTATATCCTCTGAACCGTTAGCCTAGAAATCCACGTGTGCCCAATCTTACGTGCAAAAATTCGCGGTTTCGCATCTGTAAAAATTCGCCAAATTTTGGGATTTCTGTCCTGTAAACGGACAGAAATTACAGCACAGTAGCCTATGGAACCTTGGGAAACGAGCAATTACTCATAACACAAAACCGCAAGATCAGGATCAGCTCAAATTTTGGGAATAAGGTTTTTTTTTTTTTTTTTTTAAAATGAATAAAATAGCAGGTGAAATCACGAAATGCACCAAAGCATAATACTCTGTCCAGTGGCGTAGCCAGGGGGGCAGAGGGGGGCAGACTGCCCCCTCTGAAAAACAAAATGAGGGCAAAACGGGAAATTAGAGACTGATATTCATGTTAAATCAGCCCTTTTTTGGACTCTTTTGCTCTGTGACCGGGAAACTTTTGCCTGTGATCGGGACAATTGTTGCACCTACCGGAAAATTGCCCCCTCTGAACCACCAGGGCTGGCTACGCGCCTGACTCTGTCCGATTTGACGACCTGTTTAACGCTTTCGAAGAATTTCTAACGACATTCTCTCGACCCTTCGAAAATTCAAAGCATTTATTTAGTTAAATTTGGAAGGAAAAAACAAACAAACGAAAAAGTTCGGATAGGAATTCTACCTCCATGCACGTGACCGTGTTCTGGTGTTTAGCCTTGCGAACTGTATCGTCAGCTCGCGACCTGGAGCGTGTCTGCTGCACATGGGGCAAGTCACTGTAGTCAATGTACTATAGAATTCTTCAGGTTAAAATTATCAGTGTGAATTAATGGCAATATATCATGCAGGCGACAAAACAAGTGTCAAACGATGTGGCATTTGCTTTATGCATACAAACGAAAAAAAAAAAAAAAAAAAAACAAAATGAGGGCAAAACGGGAAATTAGAGACTGATATTCATGTTAAATCAGCCCTTTTTTGGACTCTTTTGCTCTGTGACCGGGAAACTTTTGCCTGTGATCGGGACAATTGTTGCACCTACCGGAAAATTGCCCCCTCTGAACCACCAGGCTGGCTACGCGCCTGACTCTGTCCGATTTGACGACCTGTTTAACGCTTTCGAAGAATTTCTAACGACATTCTCTCGACCCTTCGAAAATTCAAAGCATTTATTTAGTTAAATTTGGAAGGAAAAACAAACAAACGAAAAAGTTCGGATAGGAATTCTACCTCCATGCACGTGACCGTGTTCTGGTGTTTAGCCTTGCGAACTGTATCGTCAGCTCGCGACCTGGAGCGTGTCTGCTGCACATGGGGCAAGTCACTGTAGTCAATGTACTATAGAATTCTTCAGGTTAAAATTATCAGTGTGAATTAATGGCAATATATCATGCAGGCGACAAAACAAGTGTCAAACGATGTGGCATTTGCTTTATGTATACAAACGGAAAATTCAACCCATCATAAATCATTATTGCACAGATCAGACTTTGTACAGCTATGGTTCACAATGTCTATGGTTTTACCTTCGCATAAAGTAACAATGCGATATCCTATTTGAATGTGTTTTTTTTCTTCTTTTTATTTTTTCTTTAATTAAAAAAGATCGGGTCCAGTTGTATTATCCGGGCTGCCAGCCGCTACCTATTCACGTACCATTTGAATGTTGATAGATCACACCCTGTGGAAACTTACATTTTCAGCTATCTTCCACATATGGAATACATTAAGTTACTCTACGGACTGTTGCATTTAAAACTCCTACTGTGGAGGTCGCACCACCAAAATGAATTGACATTAGTTTACGTACAAAATGGCCCTAATTAAAACGTCTTGCTAACGAAGCCAATCAATCGCATAAAATATTTTTTACCGGTTACCTTTGGCCCTCTCGACCTCTGCGTTCCATTCAGCCAGCATAATCCATATATTTTTCTAGCTATTGGAGCGTGAAGAAAACAATGAGTTTTGATCCCCTCTGAATCTGCGGCTTCTCGTCAACTCGGCAGTGGCGTAGCCAGAGGGGGGCAGGGGGCACGCCCCCCCCCCCACCTAGATGTTTTGTCGGTACATAACGGTCCGTCGGTACATTTGTCTAAAAAGCTTTAAGCTGTTTTTTTAGTGCGTGGTGCATGATAGAGCTTCATGAAAATGGTTAATAATAACTACTTAATTGGTCAATACTACTACCTTACTTCCCCCACCCCCCCCCCCTTCAGAATTTTGAGGCGACGGTAAAAAATTAGGGTCAACCGGCAAGCGTAGCGAGCTGGGAAAAAATTTGTCGGTACAATACACGTGTCGGTACATTTACAAATCTGCCCCCTCGTCAACAAAATCCTGGCTACGTCACTGCTACTCGGTATAGTCTCAGACTTTTTGATCTTGATGTCTTGTTGATTTGCTACTTTAAAATAGTTTCAACACAAAATATGGTCCAGAAAGTTCCAGTTTCTACTATTTTCTTTTAATTTTAACTTAGACCTGTCACATTTTTACCTTTGTTTCAAACACCAGAGGGTACTAGATCGGATCTAATTATCTAATTAATGGTGCGTAACCTGGAAGACGTTAGCTAAATCTTTATACATGTAAATATTAGGTTAAACACCACTAATATTAAGACTGTCGTAAGGCTAAAAAAATCTCGGGTGCAGTACTTTCTTGTATGGCATCTGAAAAAAATAAACCTTCATTTATAATGTTTAAAAAAATTTAACTTTATATTAAGAAAGGGGTTTTATTTTCATAATTCCCATGGTAGGCTGGTATGTTGTCTCATAGTAATTGCATTTGGACAGAAACTTAGTCCGCTCTTATTTTTACCTCGATTGGCCACTATCAGTCGAATCTCTTATCGGCTATAGAGCGTTTCCTGCTGAGCGCTCGTGTATTTTGCTCTCTAGATTTACCGATTCATATCGAAAATCTAGTCATTTGGTAATGTAGCTTGTATGGCATGGTATTGTTGTATTTCCTCTGTGAGATTTTTAAATGTGAAAGAAACATGCCGTAAATTCGCCAGTTTTTCCATAGATTACTTTCTGTGGTAGGTGCTTGTTGTACCGTACTCAATAATGCCACTGCACTCATTACGCCATTCGCGTAGTATAGTGTATCGAGTAGAGCTTAATTTGTCATGTTTGTATTGCCAAGCCAAGAATAGATATTGTGTTCATTTTAGACTTTATAGACTATATTTTCAGTGGTCATTGGTCACCTCTTCAAATATTTTTGTCTACACTCACGCAATGCCTAATATGGATGCCTAATATGGATTTACGTACAAGTCGACCCTAAGCTCCCGTTCCCAAGAAAGAACGGAGGGACCCAGATGTCGAAAATAGGTTTTGCCTTGGAACTCCAGCTGGAATATTAATCAAGAGCGACTTGAGAGCGGAGACTACAATGACTTTTGACACCTTCTCAAACAGCTTCTAACTATAGCTTCTATCGGGGGAGGACCGATTTCGTTGGCACTGATCACTGAGTGCCAACAGGTACGGCATTCGGAAAATTAACACTCTATATTAATAGCCAATAAATAGTGCCTATACATCTTATGGTGTTTTGTTTCATGGTACGGTCCAGTCATTTTTCTCGGGGGTAGGATGGATTTCGTTGGCATTTTTGAAAATCAACACTCTATATCCCTAACATCCTTTTCGGAAAATGACGTCCAACCTGATCATCACCGCATAAAGGGAGGCAGTCTTATTTTTTTTTCTTGTAAGATCGAGGGGCAATTTTCTTCTAAAGACAAGGCAGGATTCCGCTCCGTGATTTTTGAAAAGTAACAAAAAATGACGTTAGGTATATAAATAACCAATAAATAAACATTATATTGTGTTTTGTGTCATGAAACGGTAATTTTTCTGTCATAACTGTGCGAAAACCGTTTGCTGCAAAGAGTCATACCCATAAACTGATTCCTATATGTTAACTTTACAAAAACATACGATGACCTCTGACAAATCACGTCTTGGAAAGGAAATTTGAGCAAGATGTGGCTCAACATGGGCCTCAGTGTCTCTGTCAACACGTTAGATATACTAGGGCGGGAGTTAGCAGACATTTTTAAAACATCTCGAGTCCGAAAGGTTTGGGTGATTAAATGATGTAGATGACATGGACCCCTGAACATGCTGAAATGTGATTCTTAAGTGCCGCAAATTATTCCTTAAGGAGGTGTCTAGATCTCAGATCCATATAACAGGATACTCTCTACATAGGCTCTAAAGAACTTCAGCTTGCAATTGGTTGAATTGGAGATACCAGATTGCCATAAGTAATGCAGTTCATTGCAGGCATTCCAAGCCTGTCCTTTGTCAGACAGAAAGTCTTTCTTGCTGTCGGCAACATTGGACCCCAGGTACTTAAGTCCCTGTCCTCTAGGAGTTGGGTACCGTCTGTAGTCATGGTAGTGTAGATAGATTGATGATTATCTTTATATATATTCCGTATTCTTGGCATATAGACCATCTTTGTCTGCAGCATTCTCAAGTGAAGATAGTAGATCTTGTGCATCACATATCAGATCCTCTGTTAGAGCTAGATCATCTGTATAGCTAAGGTCTGTGAGATACTGACTTTGGTGACTGTTGGTGACGACTAGAACGGTTGGGTTTGGTGAATTAGCATTACATTTTTTTACTTCTGATATTTCATTTCTCATTCTATTCTAGCTTTTTTGGACAATTTCAACACTTACTGGTACTATTTTTCCAGCAATGTGGCCTTATGTTATTAACAATAAAATAAAATTTAACAATAAAATAAAATCTTTAAATTACGATTGTCTATCTTTGTCCGGACAAAGTTATACAATCATGATGAAATTTGTCTTGATATCAAAAGAATTTTTTAAAGATTTTTATTTTATGTTGTTTTATCTGTTTTTGATGTTTTAAATATATTTTACTTTTTATATTTAATTTTATATTAATGTGTTAATTACTCCAATTCTCAGTCATTACCTTGAAAACTGTAACAAATAGAGAGATATGGTCCTTAATGAAATAGATACTCCAACGATGATGACTCAATAACGAGCCACCCAAATTAGATGTAACATTTCGAACTATCAAATTTGTTTGTCTCATGAACTTCAATCATAACATGTTGAGCTTCTTTATCTTTAGCTTCTTTATCTAATTTGACGCATGAAAACATTTCATCAGTTTATTCAATAGTAATGTTTGGCTGTCAGTATTATTACATATTTATTGGAACTGAGGGCACATTTGGTCCAGTGGATAAAGCGCCGACCCGCACGCAAAGGTTGTGAGTTCGAGTCCCGCTGAGGCCAATGTGTTTCTCCCTTGAGTAAAGCACTTACCTTAATTACTTCTCTCTACCCAGGTGTATAAATTTGTACCGGCATTATTTAAAGAGACATGGGGAGATTTTCAGAAAGAAGCGCCCCCAATTTTTTCTCGAACCCCGGTTTTTTTACAAATTTGGAATGATTACCAATGTATTAGATCACACCTGAAGTGAATAAGCCGAATACGCCGTCTTTATGTAATAAGATGATGATTTAGTAGTTTCTGTCGTGCACGACAGAAAGTCAAAGCATGGTTTTCTATGGGGAACGATTACGATAGCAGGCAAGTTCAAATCAAGGTTTGCAATTTTCTTTTGCACCTGTTTGTCCAATAAACCTTCGAAACGTTCTCGGTAGGTGGTCTACAACCGATCCAGTGAAATTGAGAGAAATTCGTTTCCTAAAAAAATATCCTCCTGTCACTTTAATGTTGGGAAGGTAACGTACTCGTTGTAGAGGAGGGTGACGATCCCCTACAGCAACATTATATGGTGGAGTCTGACCCAATCGCTTCGAGAGATAGATTTACACTCCGTCGCTATGTACACAGGTCGGTCCCCTTTACTTATTAGATCGGGAAAAATATTTTACGCTCATAGTTAAAAAGAAAATGGATTTCATTGTCAACTTCACCGTTTTCACAAAGATAACATAACCAATCCCCATAGGGTACATTCTATCTCCTTCTGTCCTTTGTATCTAACCATCCAGTCAAGTTAATACTTTGTCGAATTTTACTGTTGTGTTTGAAGATTGATGTATTTCCTATAGGTTTTATTCAATATCATGAATGCGTTTTTATTTATGGTATATAATATGACATCCAGTCATGTTTGTTCCAATGAGGTCGTGATTAGTTCTGGCGTATATTTATATTCAAACTCAAATGTCTTAAAGTAAATGTCTGGGACTCCATTTCTAATTGCAGCAGGGATGAATGTAACCGTCAAATAGACACCCCATGCTGATGAGTTGCAAAACTTGATCAATACTTCATCAAATTTACTGTTGTGTTTGAAGATTAATTTATTCGTAGGTTGTATTCAATATCTTGAATGCGTTTTTATTTATGACATAATAATTCATCCAGTCACGTTTGCTAAAATGAGGTTATAAAGTAAATGTCTGGGACTCAATTTCTTGCATCGGCATGATCAGGGATGAATGTAACATCATATACACACCCCAAGTTGCTGATGAATTGCAAACGTGATCACATAATTAGTGTAAAGTATTTTTATGTACTATAGTGTGATTTTTTATTCGTGTCAGTTCATTAAAAGTTTTCGACGATTCTATTCGTGTTGAGAGGTTACGCGTTTATCCAGGAAAATCAATACCACTTTTCACTATGAGCTACAATATGCTCATCCACTAAGGACACAGTTCAGTGGGTTGTACCTATACATGCATTGACATGAGCTGACCTTGTGTGATCTGGGTATCGTGTATCATACCCAAAAACCAAGGAGTGTATTTTCTAAATACATTGATGAATGAAAGCTACTGAACTGTGCCAAGGGAATTGAGATTTTACTAGCTCATAGTGTTTATGTGGCGTGGATTGATGCCAACATTCTTGCATGGCTTCACCTGAAGATCGATTGCCATTCATAAGATTTAACCCGTTCATTGATGTGAACCAGTAACCTATTGATGAACATAAGAAACATGTGTTGTATGGCATGTTGGCTTACAAATGGGAGAGCGTGTCTTATTGATCGCCACACCCTCTTCAAGCGAAAGTGATGGCGGTTAGATTGAATTAAACGTATAGTGGCAAAACAACCAGATAGGGCCCTATTAGTGGAGCGGTTTGGACTGCAAAATTGTCAACAACCCCTCCCCTCGGTACAACAAAACGCAACCACTTCTATTCGAAAGATAGTAATAAATAATTTTAAAAAATGATGGTTGTGGTCAAAAACTTTGGTGGCAGGGGTGATTTTTGGGTCAAAAATCACGTTTTGGGGCTAAAAAAAGCATCCTTTTTATCACATGTCACCACAACGAGTATTACCTGAACCCTTTATGCAACGTATAAAACCTATATCAATAACAAAAAGGATACCATAAAATAAGATTGTAATATTTTTACCTTAAAAAATATAAAAAATAATAATTTCGCTTAACTTGCAGCCCAAATTTCATTTTTCGGCATAGAAATCATCCGTGTCACCAAATATTTCAACCACAACCATCATTTTCTTAAATCTTATATATTTATCCTTCAAATAAAGGTGGTTGTGTTTTGTTGTACGGTGGGGAGGGGTAACTCGAAAACTAGAGGACTTTTCAAGGCTCGGCCGCTCCGCTATATATCATACAGGCAAAGTCATTTAAGTTCATTTAATTTAGCAAGTTCTTGCACCTTCTACAAAAAGACAGGACAATATGATGATATCAAACATTGCATTTTTATACTGATTTAACTCAAAAGTACGGTGTACCATCGACGCCAAAAAAAATAAAAAAATGAAAAAAAAATAAAAAAATGAAAATTAAAAAAAAAATGTTTGTTTTTTTTTAATTTGATTTTTAAAATTTTTTCACTTTGGATTTTTTTTTAATTTTTTTTTTTTCGATTTAGTTTTTATTATTTTTTTTTAGAATTTTTTTTTTAGAATTTTTTCTCCGCAGATTTTTTTCTTCGTTGGAATTTTTTTGTTACTTTGGATTTTTTTTTGGCGTCGCTGGGACGATAAAAAAAAATGGAAGTGAAAAATAAAATTTTCGCTATATAAATGGCTGGGGATACAAATGCCGGGAACCAGCCACGAGAGGAGAGTTACTGGCCGGAGACGAGTCTCTGTTTTGTTCTGCTTTTTAGATTGCATGTCCTACTGTCGCATTAGACTACCCACACAAATTGGCCGATCTAAGTTTCCTTGCAGAAGTGGGGCTACCTGGAAGAAGATCAGGACACTACACAGGCAATAGAACATGTCTTGGTCTGCCCTGGAGCAACAATGCACAGACAAGAACAGCTAAGAACCTTGCGGAAAGTGAAGCAGCCATACGTTGTAGCCTGTAAGCCTACAAATCTCTCTGGCTGGATCGTATTTGAGATGCACTGTGTTTGGACACGATAAGACGAACTCACACAAAATTAGACTAAAATTGGATCATTTTGCTCTTTGTTGTGGATTGGGCTTAGGAAACGAGGGGTTTGGCACCCCAATAATTTTGATTGGGGGGGGGCTCGAATACCCTTGAACCCACCCATAATTTTAACACTTTTAACCAAAACATTCAAATTCCAAAGCTTGCCCCTCCAGCAACCTCCTTGTTCAGCGCTCCGCCCTTCGCGAAGGCCAGCGGGGCCCCAATCCTGAAAATTTCCCTAAGCCAATGTTCATCACAGAAAAAGTAAAGCTTTTTGTGAATGTCTTGTTTGGCCATCCGTGACGTCATTGTCCCCTAACTCACAGAAAAAGAAACTGATGTATGAATGTGGCCAGGTAGTGTCGGTCAGGGGTGGCGTGCTCTGATGGCGCACTGCACCCCACACTGCACAAGTATCATTACACTGGATCAATAAACCAGGTGGTACAAGAAGCCAATTTTAGGGCCCATGCCCAGGCTAATGCCTAAAATTGTTATACCATACGTCCCCCTTTCTTTCTTTTTTTATATTAGAGAACAACAGAATTCAAGGCTGTCAATTCCTTTATTTTCCCAGAAAAACACTTTATTTCAAATTCACCAACGGGACACTTAAAAAAAAATGGAATAATTTGAGCTAATTAATATGTACTAGCGGGAGGCCCGCGCTTCGCGCGGGCTCCCGCTAGTTGAGTGAACGGGAGCAATCACTGAAACTGAAGCGATCACTGAAGAAGTGAAACACTATGGTAAGACCACCGTAACCAAACCCGTCACCCTGAACTTTAGGACTCCCCCGAGTCGCAAATTTTGTATTTTTTACACTTTTAATAACTCAAATTCCCGTACCTATCAAATCCTATAGCCCATGTAATTACCGATTTCTAAGAATCGTCAAATGAATAAATATTTAATCCCGTATAAATTTCCGTGTACTTTTTCCCCTCAAAAAGTACTCCCCGTGGGGTAAGCCGTAAATCCCGTATTTTCCAGATATTTTCTTCATAACTCTTGCACCATTTCCTGTAGCTTAGGCCTTTATAGTTCTTATTTTCCTAAATATTAAAACGTCAATATATCATCCCGTAATTTTCCGTATATTTTATTTTTTTTTCTTCTCAAACTCCGTGGGGTAACCCGTAGTAGGCCTTCCATACGCCCCTCCCCCGTCACAACATCCCGTATTCGTATTTTGTATTTCTCGTAGTTTGCAGCATATCTTATGGCTTAGGCCTATCTAGTGTCGCTTCTTTTTCAAAATATTAAAACGTCAATTTTCATCCCGGGATTTGTCCTGTATTTTATTTGTTTTCTTCGCAAATCTCTGTGGGTAACCACCGGAGTAACATGACGTGTTTTCTTGGCCGTTTTCTTTCTTTCCCCCCCGGTTTGAAGGAGCCTGTTTTTGCGTACCGCATAAAGCGTGTATAGCGTCTTACGCGTAAATTGCCGTGTGCACCGTATCCCACCCGTCCGCACCGCAACACGCGTACGCGCTGCTTAGTTAAACGCGTACAAACAAATGGTAATTTACCGTAGTAACCGACCATATTTTCGCTATTTTTTCAGACATTCTGAACGGATTTCTCCAATATAGCCGAGAATCCGTCCGGTATCCTTACGCACCTTTCATGCGAATTTGGCTCAATATGGATCGAAGATTGAACGGAGCCTTTTGTGGCACAAACAACATACATACATCAAACATTAGCCCAATTATAGTATGACTAGCGGGAGGCCCGCGCTTCGCGCGGTCTCCCGCTAGATAGTGAACGTGAGCGATCACTGAAACGGAAACGATCACTAAATGTACACTCTTCAACTCCTGTATAAATGACCCGTTATCCAAGTTAAGGACTCCATGCATGGGGTCACAACATTTTGTATTTTTAGCAACTTTAATATTTTAGTATTCTATAAGCTAAACGTCACTGAATAGGGCCGATTACATCCCTTCTAACTTTCCGTATGCATATTTAGGTAATTTAATTTTGTTCTCGTATTTTTTTTAAATAATAAAACGTCAATAGTTAATCCCGTATAAGTTCCATGTTGTTTAACCCCTTTGTTTCTCAAAAATAGTCTACTCCCCTGTGCGTTAATTATTATAGTTCCTACGGCGGTACAGTAAGTACGTAAGCCTGTTTTAAAATTGAAAACGTACATTGAAACCAGCGGTTGAAAATTCTCAAGACTGGAATAATACCGAAATGCATTGTGGGAAAAGGGATGCGCCCATAGCTATTGCGTGGTTCACTTTCCGTGTTTTGCGAGCACCGAAGTACCCGAATCAAAAACGTTAAATTTTCTCGCTAGGTCTATAGGTTCAGACCCCAATTATCGGTACATATTTAAAACAAAACATAGTTAACGGACCCTCTGATGCAATAATCACCATAAACCCCTTCGTTTCAGGAGATATTTGAAGATTTAGTTTTCATTTGCATGCATCGCTATGACGGACTGATAACGTTATTCTCTCGCGCAGTACTAATTTTAATAATATTTTTCGGAGTCTGTACACAGACTACCCCTTTCCGCACCGCGTAGATAGTTCCCTTCCCGTCATATCGCATTTTTTTCCACATAACTCCTCAAACTCCCTTAATAAAGTTCTTGTCTCCTACAGTTTATGACTCTCCCGTCAGTAACATCCCGGACCGTATTTTTGTTCAAGTTCCGTAGTTTCCAGCATATCATGTAGCCTTGGTATGCAGATCCTTTTCTAAATACTGACACGCAATATTTTATCCCTGTGTACTTTTCGGTATATTTTAATCTTTTTTCGTCTCAAAACTACTCCCGTATTCATAACCCACGTCTCAAGCGTAAGTCTCCCGTTGTCAACCACGCCACGCGTAGCGCTTGTAGTAACGGTTATAAACAAATTCGTAAATGCTTAGCAATCGAGCACATTTTCGCTGAAGTTTCAGTCATTTCTGAACGGATTTCGTCCAATATATGTTCGATCCGTCCGGTATCGCCCGCACCTTCATGTGAATTTAGCTTCGAAGCAAAACTGACGGAGCCTTTGTGGCACAAACAAACATACATACTACATACATCAAACATTAGCCAGAATTATAGTATGATTAACATCCATGTTTGCAATTTGTAACTCCTAAAGCATAAATAATCTGAGCCCCAATAATATATCTGACAATATATAGACCAAGCATTCTCATAGTACTCTGTGTTCTAATATGTATGTTATATGGGGGTTATATGGCAGGTTGTTTTAATCACCCATGATCTAGGAATATGTGGCTTCTCATGCAGCATAGAGATTTTCACAAATCCCGACGATATTGGATGATCTAGTTTATACTAATTTCATAGGCCCTCTACTGGAAAATAATCGTTTTAAAGAAACCTTTCTTGTTTAGTTACGACTTTCGTGCCACCCAACGTTTTTTGTAACTACCTTCGACCGTCCGGGGGGGGGGGGAGGGGTTACCAACCCACCCCCGATTTTGTCGTAAATGCCAAACATCATCCTTGGTTGGTATATCAGTGTGTAGCTACACATGTCCTTTCTTCAATAAAGTACAAACATATCACGTTTTAATATACGTCAATTGGACGTCATAACTGTGAGTTTATAATATAGAAAGTAAACACAATACTCTAGAACATCAGAATGATTTTCCAATATGTCAGTTTTGCTTATATTCGCATCATATAACATAAGTACCATTTTTGGCCATTTTACACTAAGGGAAATAAGCAGTTGGAACCCCCCCCCCCCACACCTTCCCGACTTTGTCTGATCCCCCTAGTGGTACCTCCATCTTTTCTCTAAAATGCCGCAAGGATGGGGGGGGGGGGGCAGAAGGGGCCCGAATGAATTTTTCTACCGGGGCATTTGGGTCCTTTTTTCCATAGACACTGTACTTAACGGTAAATTTATTGGGGGCTGACGGGGAGGGGGCAATTGGGGAGTGTTCATAGCTGGGAGCAATCGACCCCCCTTCCACTGCTCCTGTTTTATACATAAAAGGATACCACCGTTCCCTAGACAATCACTGTACTAATGCAACGGGGTATAACAGAAGTAGGATCAACAATAACACGATTGTACTTAATACCCGTCCAAAAGGAATTTTCTTTTGGGAAAAGAAAAATAGGTTTAGTAGTTTGTGGGGGGGGGGGAAGAAGGTAAGGAGTGAGCGGATGGTATCTAGAACCACTCGTTCACACAGACTATTGAGAAATGAAGAAGTGATCTTTTCAGTAAAGCTAGGGGGTCAAATTGGCCGTCAAAGAGCTTCACTAAGATATTGCCCGTTCTTCCATTTCATCGCCCAATCCACAAAAAACAGCAAAAAAAATAACCACGTTTTTGTGTGAACAGTCTAATCTGAGATGAATATTGCGCGAATTTAGTTATGCGACATGCAGTAATGCATGCAATACGGCATAGCTGCAGTATAGCCACGGCCAGGGCCATGTCTACAGCAGGCAGAACAAAACAGCGAACTCAAGTCCACTAACCTCTCAAGTCTCGTCTCCTCCTTGGCTGGTTTCCGGATTTGTAATCCCCAGCCATTTATATAGCGAAAATTTTATTTTCCCTCGCATTCATTTTTTTTTGACACACGTACCAACGACGCCAAAAAAAATCCATGGTGAAAAAAAAAATGCTAAAAAAAATGAAAAAAAATCTAAAAAAATCTAAAAAAATTATAAAAAGAAAAATAAAAAAAAATCTAAAAAAAAATTCGAAAAAAAAAATTCTAAAAAAAAAATAATATTTCTAAAAAAAATTCTAAAAAAATTAATAAAAAAATCTACAAAAAAAAATTCTGAAAAAAAATGAAAAAGAATTGATAAAAGAAACATTTTTTTTTCCATTTTCATTTTTTAATTTTTTTTTTTTTTTCATTTTTATTTATTTTTTTGGCGTCGATGGTACACCGTACAAAAGGGATCATGAAATTAATTTAATTAATTTTTAAATCAATTATACCAAATTTGGGAGCTTTTATCTGCAATAAAGGAACATTTACGATTAATAATGTATCTACTCCACTATATCTTCGGCTTTTTGAATTTCAGTATCAACACATCCCCTCCAAGTAAAACCACACCTTCGACAATATGCATGAACTGACACGAATAAAAAATCAGACTATAATTAAATATTTTAACCACTTGATCACTACCTGCCTATCTATGGGCATCTAAGCACTATTTTGATTGGTTACTTGGAGGGTATATCCGTGTAATCAACAAATCATATATACTGATGTAAGAATGTTGGTATGATTTACACAGAGATCAGGGACGGCGCCAGGGTAAAATCATAGGAGGGGCGAAACATCATAGGGGGCGAAACAGTACAAAATGAACTCATTTTGGTTAAAAACCCTAATTTTTGCGCAAAAAAAAACCTGTTTTTCCGAAATTTTGAAAATCTCAGAGGAGGCGGCCGTCCCCTTGCCACCCCCTGGCGCCGCCCCTGATTGGTTACTCCACTAAACACTATTTTGATTGGTTTGATTACTCAGAGGCCCATCTCATTTTGTATACTCCAATCAGATGGTTTTAGGTCATTGAACTTCTTAATTTCAGCTAAGTGGGGGTCATCGTCAACTAGATCTGGAAAGATTGGCGTCCCCTCTTCGGCTAGTATAGGTTTCGCCAAGTCAAACTTTGGCCGACGAACACTAATATTTTTCCTCTGTTAAGGCAAACAAACATATTTTAAGTCTTGCTTTATCTCTAACTGTTACAGAGTTTGCACTTTAACTGTGCTCATGCAAGTCATTGGATTATTACTTTGCACTAGAAGTTTCCCTCAATGGTTTCCCCAGTGTGTCATCTTAGCCAAATCCAGAGCTTCTATTTGTTCAACATCTGCATGTGATTTACTCCATCACCTAAGGCCGTTTAATTGGACATTTTGAAAAGTTTTACTTGCGTCTGCACAACAGTTCTTCATCAAGTCTGTGCGCTGTGCCATTGCACTGTTTCACAGGCCGATTCTTCTGCCTTAACGAATAAGTGTCCCTAAGTGATATATCGTCATGCTTCACGTATTGCAATACGAAGCTAGCTCTGTCGTCTAAAAATGTAGGCCATCCATCCATCCACAGTAAGAAATTTCTACACGCTTACATTGGCGCCCAACGTGGGGCTTCACCATGCACACTGTATATTCCTTTATTCTGCGAATACACACTGACCATGAAATGCAAAGCTTGATTTATTTTTATTGCAAAGTTTAACTTTAACAAATTGATTTTTAAATAAGTAATTACTTAATAATATTATTAACACTTGTAAGCGACCCACCCGGCTAGAGCTCATCTACTCTGGACTAAGACTTAACTGATTACTAACCACAACGTTAACTAATATAGCTGTACATTAATTGAACCATTGTCTTTGGCTGAATGTACGTTCGGTCATTCATATGACTGCACAATTGTCTTCTAGTCACACAAACGTCAACCATACCTGACAGGCGGCTACTGCCCAGCTTATAATGAATTGTATGCCAGGGCGGATGATCCAGGAATTATTTTCAATAGAGGGAGCGCCAATTCCGGATCGCTATGCTCGCAGGGTTTTAGACCCATAATTTTTTACAATCGCTTCGAAATCTTGGGGCGGGGGGGGGTGGGGGGGTGGCGAAAATTTGTAGAAAGCCATTAATTTAAACAACACAACAATTAAGGAACACATTTGCGTCGGCCTTAGCCCCGGTTAAGTCATTATTAGAGGATTACAGGACACCCTGTGTAGCTCTGTGCGGCAACACAAAAAGTCACTTTTTGATAGATCTATTAGGCAGCCTGGCGCCTATATGACGGCGCCCGGCGCCCCCGTTGCTCTGACAAAAAAATAGAGGGGGCGCGCCGCCGGGTTGCGCCCCCCTCTAAATCCGCCATGTATGCTAATCAGATCGTACCCCTATAAAGTTGTTCTAATTTGATTTCTATCATACGGAAGTGTGAACCCACTGCTTAAAGGTGAATTTCGAGATTCCGACACCATCTGTTTTATAAAATTCAAGGTTCACTATAGTAGATTCAACCCATCGTGTCACCGCAGGAAAAGTTTTGGACAGCGTCGATTAGTTGGGAGAGGAGGCAGAATATGTGGCTCGATTCACCTGCTTCATGAACGAACTAACTTAATCTCGTCTTTCATGTATACAGACGGAATACAAAGGGCTTTTGTGTGCCCTAGTATCCAAAACGAGCGGGCGATTCAGGTCTCAGAGTTATAACATTCAACTCAACCTGTTCCATTGGATACTATTTAAAGCAAATACGATTATAGAATGTTTTGCTATGTTTTACGTTGACTTGAATGAATTTATTAAGTACATAATGATTTTTATCTGCTAGCAGGAACTACATGTTGTCAATTTATGATTAGCGCGGGAAGTTAATTTCCATACACTGCACATCCCCCTCACTCAATGTTGACCTAGTTAGGACCTTCGGAAAAATACTAGAGGGACACGATGGGTTGTGTAATCTATCTGTTTAATATAGATATCCTTGAGAAAGCTTATTCGTTATCAAATTTGAGTGATCCCGAGTTGCGGTTTTGGGTTATGAGCAAGTGCTTGTTTCCCACGGTCCCATAGGCCACTGTGCTGTAATTTACGAATTTGCAAATTTCTTGTGTTACAGATGCCACCGAATTTTCACGTAAGATTTGGTACACATGGATTACTATAAAGGCTAACGGTTCAGATGATATAAAAATTTCAACTTTTTCGAGGTTAAAGACACTATCAGTGATCTACCCAAAAGAGTCAAAATATTTGAAATTGGCAGAAATAGCTTAAAAGTCTGTAGAAGTCCCGTAAGTTATTTTTTTTCCAACTGAAAAATTGAACGAAATGGAAGAAAACAGCAGTGCCCAAATATAATTATGAATCTCTCTGTACGGACAGTAACGACTAAATTGTCCGATTTTGTCCTTATCAGGTTGATTTTGGTCTTTGCCATGTAGGGTATGTTAGGATTTATCGATTCTTTGTTGTAAGAATGCAAAACTCTGATTTTTGATGATTTTTTCGATTCCGGTTTAGCTAATCATTGATAGTGCCTTTAATCGGGGGACGAGGTTGTGGATCACGAAATGCCCCTTTAAATAATTTATATTTATTATCTAGGCCTACTGGAACACTGCCTGCAATAGCAGCGATGTAACAAAGAACATGAATCCCAGTTGAAGAACCGCCAGTGGTTATTCAGGTTTTTTTGGGGGGGGGGGGTCTCGTGAATTTAGTGTTAAGGTATAGGATCCAGTTCAAAATTTAGGGTGAACGTAGAGGGAACGAAGCGGTGACGGCATTCATGTAAGCACGGAGAGATGGAGAGAAAGCGACTTTCAGAAGGAAAACATAAAACTTCTGCATTTTTGTCCCAATATTGTTAATTTATTTTATTATCATTATTTTTATTATAATTATTATTATTATTATCATTATTTTTATTATTTTATTTTTTATTTATTTATTTTTTATTTACTGGGGAGGAAAGCTTGAGATGCAAGGCTCCTAGTTGCGCCATGCAACGTTCTTCCGGGTCCCCGTCTCGCTGCCACTGGATTATATAGGGTCCCTCAACGCTTCCGCCGCTTGTGAGAACCCCAATCCGAGTGGGGGGACTGTAATGAACAGACCCTATGTGAGTGTGCAAATCGGATAAAATTGTGAATTTTGGAGCACCAGTACAATTGATAACAAAAAATTGATGGAAGCACTTGCCACACCCCTTTAATGTCCCCCCAGCTTGGATTTCAAGGTTACACAGGGGTAAAATTTTTAAAATGTTCCGATTGTGTTGAAAAGACACCCATGATGTCTGCCTGGTTACAAGGATTCCAAAAAGGTATAGTTTTTAACCTGTTGACTTATAGTTTAGGAATTATGGGTTAAAAACTATGATGGTAAAAAGGTCATTTTGGTTGTACAGGGGTCAAAATTAACAGTTGCTCCAATTTGTATCTAAAATGTGCGTTCAAATTGTTGTTTAGCTCATAGACTAAATATTAGGGGCATTAGTTTTGATTATCTTACGTGTCTGGGTATTAACCAAAATGGGCGAATAAAGTCACAGCTATTGGCAGTATTGGATTCTTTGACCGGTGACCTATTTTGTTGAATAACGTGAAAAAACTAAGCATAACAGATAAGGCAAAACATTCCTTATGTCAATCCTTTAAGCTAGGGAAACAATTTACAAACATAGTTAAAGGCCGACTCGAGATTTCCTGAGGAGGGCGCCCTCAATTCCAAATAAACCGTGTTTTTTTTTGCACATGTAACATAAGGTTTTGTCCATATACTAATCACTGTGTGAAATTGTCGGCTTAAATCGAATTCCTGCATATAGAAAATACAACTTTGTATAAAAATTTCCGGATCCGGACTTTTTGTTATACACAGTATCCTATGGGACGTTAAGGCGACAACATCAAGTTTACTGCATCAAAAAGAAAAATTCCGATTCATCTCAAATTTCGGAATTGTGTTATTTAGTTCTCTCTTTAGTTCTAGGTGGACTATTTTTCGTTATCACACAAAAAAGTAATATTTCGAAATCTCTGAGTCAGACTTTCTTTAACTGAATCAAATCATTTTAACTCTTGACCCAATTTACACACCAAAATTGACTTTTTCACCATTTTTACAGTTTTTAGATTGTGTAAACGATACCTTTTTGGAATCCTTGTGACCAGAAGCTACCAGACAAACACCATGGTGTGCTTTTTAACACATTCAGAACATTTTAAATTTTTGACCCCTGTATAACCTTGAAACCCAAGCTGGGGCCATTAAGGGGGGTAGGCAAGTGCTTCCGTCAATTTTATGGATTATCAATGCCAAAAGTACTTGTGTGCAAAAAATCACAATTTTATCCGGAAGCGCACACTCTTACACTACAGTCCCCCTGCTATCAGTGCAGTGCATCCTCTTCAAAGATTCTTTGGAACCATTCAATTAAGTTATTCACTACTGCTATTTGAGTGGATATTAACCATAATTTGTTTCTTTCTTTCTTTGGGGGAATTTGTGTTTGTTTATTCCCGTACAGTATTGCTTTGCCCGGTTGCTTTGACATTATCTGCAACTTTATTTCCCCGGTTTATTTCCTGTCTTCTCTATCTCATAACCAACATGACCAGGTCATTCCCTTCCCTTGGAGATGACGAGTTTTCCTCCACAGCCATCAATTCCTGGTATTGACTGTCAATCCCCAGATAACTCATCATACGCGATGCATCTATCACCAATGCCCCAGTTTTAATTTTCTCACATGATACCACATATCCCCATCCGTACCGCCACGTTCCAATCTGCCCCGGCCAATCCAGCCTAAACCCCGTACGACTGTACGCCCACCCAGCTTGACACATTAAGAGCAAGGCGAGGTGAATTTCACAGAATGGAAAAAAGAACAGTAGTAAAGCACCACATGCGAGACGATCCTGATATCCATGCTTAGTAAGAATTCGCCCAGTGGCTGCGCTATTTGTACGCAGAATTGACTAACATACAAATCGTGTGATAACAACAAATATCTGAATACTCATGCTGTGTATGGAGTATATGCATAACACGATAGACTGACGTGGCCACTGCAAATTTTCCTTCTCTTTACAGAGGTATGTCATCCATTTTAGCATTAAGTCTCCCGACGATAGTAACGATCGGGAGGGGCCCGCGGGGGATATTAATCACTAGTGGCACGCTCCACGTATCAAATCATGGCGATTTTCCCCGCGCATGTCGAGTTTCACGCGCTGTTTAGTGGTGGTCGATTTTTCCTCGCCATAATGTCGAGTGGGCGAAGGAAATCCTCTTTCTTTTCTAGTTTACACCCTACAGCGCTATCTGTCACACATTTGCCTCTTAAAACATACAACATCGAGTTGTGCTCTCTATATGGCGAGTTTGACATAACTCATGTCCAGTTTTACGCTCCACGATCAGGCGAGTTTTCCCGCGCATGTCGAGTTTCACGCACTGTGTATCGAGTTTTCCTTTACTTCCTCGTCATATGTCGAGTTTTTCCCTCGCCATATGTCGAGTGTGCAGCGCGTTATATGTCGAGTTTACAGCGCTATATGCCAGTTTAACCTCTATACATCGAGTTTTTGCTCTCTATTTGTCGAGTTTGACATAATCATGTCCCGTTTCAAAACCTCGACATATTTTTTCTCAATATGAGGAAAACTCGACATGATTTTTTTTATTTTTTTTATTTTTTTTAAAAAAAATCATGTCGACTTTGCTCATGTTGAGAAAAAATCACGTCGATTTTGCTCATGTTGGAGAAAAAAATATGTCGAGTTGCTCATGTTTAGGGAAAAAATCATGGTCCAGTTTGCACAGTTGAAAGAAAATCATGTCCAGTTTTTTAAAACTCGCATGATTTTATTCTTGACATTATGTTATTCTGGACATGATTTTCCCAACGACATCAACATATGCGGGGTTCAAAGTCATCAGGGGTCCCATGCAGAATTGACCATTTTAAAACCTATTAGTAAAATATAGGGTTAATTTTGCTCAAAAACACATGCATGGGCATCAACATGGTGGTGATCATATTGACCATCCTTCTCATCAAAATATTGGGTATAATCCCCCCCCCCCCCCCCACCCTTGACGACGTCCTATTGACCTACTTACTACCACCATTTGAATACCTTTTGCCTGATGGCACACCTCCAGATGGCCATTTTAGTAACCAATCAATTTAGTGCATCTATATCTCGGTGTAACACGCCGCTTACTCCTTACTGTACCTCTGGATTTGGTTCATTATATTATATAACCTTCCAAGTAAATTTTTAGGTACGGTCCATTCAATTAGCTTAGACCTTTGTTTTAAATTAATATTAGTGAAGGTGGAGATGTCGGCTAAAAATCGTGAAAGAAACCCATTTTGAATTCACGAATTACCCAACAGGATTTTTAAATTTCAAAAACATATGGATTGAAAATTTTACCTACAAATCTATTGAAATTTGACCCTATTTCCCTCAAATTTGCAAAGGATCTGTCCAACGTCTGGGTTAGCATAAACAAGTGACGTGTGAGGTGGTATTTGGTATATTTGTTACGGTCACCTTGACCAGGGCCAAAACCACCTCACAAACACGGATTCAAACTCCTGATAAATAGACACTACACTGTGAACTGAGTTACAAATTTTAAAACCAAAGGATTTATTCAATGTGTGTGTAAATCAATCCCATTCAAACATCGATTAGGTATGAATAATAAAAGATCAATCTATAATAAAGTTGGTAATAATATGAACTATTAAAACTACTACTCTGGTGTGTGCCGCGAAGCGGGCTGCAGCGAGATTTACAAATTCAAGATGCCGAACTTGAAAGAGTCCCGGCGAATATTCCAGCGTAAAAAATTAACTTATTACAATAGTGGACGTGTCACGGACGACTTGTCATTAATGCAAGACAAACTAGCTCCCTAAAGACTCCCGAAGCTCGGAGTCGAATAAAATATCATGTCCAAAAAAGAGGTGCGTTAGCTGGTTTTCCTTGGATAACCCAGAGGCCACGAAATACGGAAACCGAACACGGCTACCATCGGCCGAAAACTGTTGGAGCTGAGAATACTATGACAATGTCAACTATAGGGAGATTTAATACTAGACTGTGATTACGTCACTGTCACTTGGAAAACTCTGCTAATAACTTGGAGCCAAGAGTTATGAAAACTTCCTTGGAGTAATGCGGTTGGCGATACTCTGCTCAATCTTCTCTCACCAGGGCTTATATATCCTCTCAAACAATACTAGAAGGATCTGGTTCTTTCTGTATGAGTCATGTGCAAATATAGTCCATTATGTCATTATTCTGGAAATGCCCTATTTATTCCACATGTAAATGCATAATTAGGATCTATAGCAGCTACTCACGGACTGTGTAAGTATGCAGCAGTGCGCCACCTATGATTCAGAGAAGTTCAGTTGAAAGCACATTCTAATGAAAGCATAAGGTCCAGGTAAATTCCAGATTTTGCCGGCTTTTCTGAGCTCTTCTGGTTCATTCTATTTGCGTTACACACACCCAGTTATGCCACACAAACAGGTATATTTGTATTAACTTAATTTAGACTAATTTATAATATTTATGTGCTTCATTGATGACCTAATCTTGCTCAAAGTGAAATAATCATTGTTAATTCTTGGGGCTGTAAAACCTCCCCCTTAAAGAACGGAAAGTTTGATTGAAACGCAAACTTTCGTTACCTATTTAAGGTCTTAATATTTTTAATTCATATACATAACTTTCACAATGTTACACTTTCCTTTTTTTAAAAAGCTTTGCTTGTTTCTGACTTTTAACTAAAACAATTCTGGATAAGGCATCAGCCATCACATTATCCTTGCCTTTGATGGGTCTGATGTCTAGGTTGTACTCATGCAAGGTCAAACTCACTCACAAGCCATGATTTATTGTTTTATCCTGTGGATTGAAGGTGAGTTGGGTTGTGAATCTGTGAAAACAAGAACAGGGTGCACTGTGGTGCCCAAAAATACATCCAAAAATGCCCTAATGCCAAAATCAGAGCAAGACACGCCTTCTCAATAGTGGAGTAATTCTTTGGGCTGTAAACTTCTGGGAAATACGAAATAGGGTGGTCTATTCCGTCTTCTCCTTCTTGCCTAAGAACTCCACCACACCCTATGTCACTGGCATCTACGGCCAACTTGAATTGGTTCTGAAAGTTGGTGCATCAGAACTGGTTTCACTAAATCAGGATGCTTTGATTTTCTGGAAATAATTTACATTCCTGTGACCAAAAAGATTTGACTTTTGGCTAGCAAAATTTGTCCAAAGGACTGAAAGATCTGAAAAGTTGGACAAAACTTCCCGTAATATCCAGCCATACCTAGAATCTGGAAACAGTACGAGGTAGGAAGCGGACTATCGATGTAGCGAACCCACTGCGATCAATATCGGCTGACTAGAAGAAACGTGATCGGACAGTGACCTGCACATAATTTGTTTGTGTCATCTTTTAAAGGACATACTACAAAGAAATGTATTGTATTTGTATTTCTTTGGAAAGTGTTTAACGAGAATATTTATTTTTGTAGATAGCAATTCGCCTGACAACACTGGTCAAGCATTGTTCAGGATTATCGTCCAAGTCCTCTTCTGTCAAGAGCGATGCAACTTTTTACACACCTATCTGTAGTAAATGGACATTCTTGAAATGTTTATGCTCATTACGAATATTCGGCCTGGTTTCCGATCCTTCCGATTGATGGCCAAAATTTGCGAAAGAAATGAATAGAATTGGCGAAGAAATACTTTTCAGTATGCACCTTCAAAAAGTGTTTTGGGTATTAGATGAATACCAACTTCTCTTTCACGATAATTTCCCGACACCAATACCATCTCTAAAAACCAATATAATAAAAGCCGAGGGTCCTTAGCTAATTGAATATTTGATATGTTGTATTTATTCTATTATCTCACAATCGTGGCACTTGGCCAAATTACACAGGAAATATTACAAGAGTAAAATAACATCAAAATGTGCACGCCTAGTCAATTTTACAACTGACATAAAAATTACCAAAAAATATTGGCCACTGGTTTTAAAAAAATATAAATTATAAACAATAAAATGTTAAAATGAGCCAGACACTACAAAAGAATAAATGTTTATATAAATCCTGCATGGTTAATTGAATGGGGTATGTGATGAGGCATGCGTGCTGCAAATACCCATGAATAGCAGATGCAGTTGTACACGCTAACATGCATAGGTGCATTTCAATCTCGAGAATCATAAAAAGTGCAACACCAATAGAACAAATGCATTCATGGCTGCCACCCCCATACCCCAATTCCGCATCCTCCTGATAAATCAGTAACCAAATTTGATAAAAAAAACCATTTGTTTTGAATTTAAAGGTTCACAAAATATGGAAGGGGGCTCTGTTGAAACGCTTGGTTTTATGGCGCAGTTGTGAAAATTTGTCCCCATTTCTACTCATTTCTGCCAGAATTGACTTCCTAGAAGGGGGCTTAATATTGGTTCTCACATTAATCACTCAACCGAAGCAAACTTTCTGCAGTGTTCAACCATTCTGTCATGTAAAAGAACTCAGCCCACTGAAGTCGAGTGCATCACAAATGAATATATTGAAACCCAAAATGGTTTTAAAGCTCTACTTTGGATATTTTCCCAAGATAATTGGACTGTTTGGCTGTTAAACCAGAGTGCCACACAACATCGCCGTACTCATTGATTGGTCTGACAAAGCTTATTTATACACAGTTAAAAGCTCGTCAATGATCAAAACCAAATTTCTTGACAGACTCAGCATGAACAACCTTTGATTAGCTTTTTTGATTCATGCTGTCAACTTGGGAAGCCCATTTTATAGGTCACAATGCAGCCATAGGCCAATACCTTAGCCTCGTTGACATAGGGCAGCTTTTCAGTACCAATCATATGTCAGCAATGCAGTGGGGCCCCTTTTAAAAACCATATTCCAGGGCCTGACATTAGGAAGGATTTAATTTCAATGATTGTCTTTGGCCCAATCAGGAAACTCGTTAAGATCATTTTGCAAACTCCACCGATCTCAAAAATATTCTTCTCTGCAAATGTTAGATCGTTCAACGTACTTCCGTATTGAGATCGTGGGCTTTATGGGCCGCCTTATTGTGGAACATTTGGAGCCAATAGGACCAATTTTGTACCTTGCGGCACACAGCACCAAGGAAGGAAGACGTAATCGGAAAGATCACCATTATATCTACCACATGCTGTCCGGATGGTCAAGAAGCACATATCCAAGGAATAATATTTCTATTGCACCCATTTCAATGATTTTATCAATTAACACTGTGGGTTTACAGATACAAAAAAGGGCCTTTGAAAAAATCAGTTAACACCACAGTACCCACATTGTGAAGGGACAGTGGTGCTGGGGGGAGGGCTAGTGAGGCGTTGTTCATTTGATTTTACTCGATACATCTTGGGTTCTTTGAGATATTGACATCAGCTTATCGTTTACGTTAACTTGTAATTGTTTATAGAGCTACATAATTGATTTATTTTAGTGTAGTTACCCCGCGTGTGACCTTTGATCTATTTGGACTTGACCTCACACCCCCCCCTAAATTGTTATGTGCTCAGGTCAAGAAACCTTTTGGCCAAATTCGGTTTTTCTAGGGAATTTCAATGGCAAAATTGACCTTTAAATGGCCTTGACAAGCGGTTTCTACTTTTGTGTCACTTCAAAAGCCTGATAACAACCGTCAGACTGTTGTTCCCCACCCATGTGCCAAGTACCATCTCCATATGTACAAAGCACAATGAAACGCATAAGACGACAAAAGAGGGACGAGAACAGAATACTTTTGTAATAGATGTCAATCTTTTTACTTTATTTTTGGTTTATACCCTGCAATATATCTCCTAACGTTAAAGTAATTTGTTTCATTTTTAATTTCTTAAAAAGGTGTTACTTTTTGCAGCTAATTTTTGATTTATATTTTGTGACTACACTAGCACTTTTAAATTTGTATCACTTGCCCCTTTAATTGTGCCGTCTGCAAAAATTGTAGAAGGCACATAGGGGTTACTCTGGTCGTATGTCTGTGTGTGTGTGTGTGTTCAAAATGTCAACCCTTAATATATTGCATGCCGTATGAGTTCCGTAAGGGCTACGATGATGATGTAACTTGGTGGAAGGAGGGGGCGGGTGGGGTGACATGTTGGTGACCTCATGTATCCTTGGTGACCTCATGTCACCTTTAGCCGCATTTCACAAACCGCGGCAAACGACACTCGTTTATAAGTCGATCAGCGACTGGTCTCTTCGGTTCGCCTTGAAGATAATTGCGCATTGCGCATTCATATTTGGCGTACTTTGATGAGCCCGCGCCCTAAATTCTGGTGTCTGTCAGTTCTATTGGTGTCTGCCAACGTGACGTCACACGCTACATCGAAAGAGCTTCTCTTCAAGCTCGCTTAAAGTGTGCAACAGGTTAATTTCTAATTTACCAGTTTAAAATTTTGGGTGAACGGTGAACAGGGCACCAGAGTTCTGTAATATGATAATATGAGAAAGATTTAAAGCCAAAATTAGTCATTTTCCCCCAAATTTAAAATGACCATTGTGTCTCTCAATCACGCAGTGCCGTGTCATATCAACAACTCGTATACCGTTCTAAGTGAAAATTGACATTAGACCAACATTAAATTGCCATTATTATTATTATTACTCTAACTTGCCATTTCAGTAATAAAGATAATAGCGTTATTGCAAAAAGCTTCTCATTATATATGGACCAGCATGATGAACACAATGACATAAACTTATATTTGTTAAATGGCGAGTATTGTGTTGAAATATAAGGGTAACAGATCAGCTTCTCTTAACATTTCCACACGACAAACGCAATGCTGACGTTAGAGCTGGTTAATTTATTTTTCTATTCTGAAGGGGTTCTGCTGAATCTAATACATGGGGGAAAATATTAAGTTTATGTAAGCCTCATTCTGCAATCTAGAATTTGACCGCAAACTGGTAGCAGTAACGGAAAGAATGTTGTATTGTGCCACCCCACCACAGCGGAGTTTGGACAGCCTCTCAACGGAGTAACAGTATGTTGAATGAATGGATGGCGAATAATGAATCATCCCACCAGTGACATATGTGCCCTAATTTAGCTGGTCACCTAGTTTTTGGTACAGAGTAGGTAGTATACTTAGTAGCAATAGAATTGCAATCTGAATATTGCGTCTGCATTTGTCTAAAGCAACCATGAATATGTATTGGGACACCGTGGACCTTAACTGCCCTTAGGAGCGTCTTTTCCTCTCCCTAGTTTGATTACAATCTGAAATTGAAAGTTGGATACAATTAGAGTTTTCTGCAGAGATCGAATTACGTGTTTCTAAACCACCTGAGCTATCGGAGAAATTTCGGCCACTAGAGATCGGTTCTTTGACAATGTGGCGAATTGGATGTTGATATTCTCCTCTTACTATACTAAAATTTGGTGATTGTGTTCATAAATATAAAAGAATGTCATGATAATTCAGGTTACTTGGGTTTACTATAACTAGAGTAGATTCAACCAATCGTGTCGCCTCTTTCAGAGCGTTATGCAGCGTTGAACCCGGGGGGGGGGGGGGGGTGGCGGTACTCAGTGGAAACCGGGTAGGTAAATATGGCCGCGAGATATGGGTCACAGTTTCACCCCTTACTATAAACAACGGGGTCGTTTTAAAAATCCTGCACAAGTGCTTGCTTACTATAGTGATGGGGTCATTAGGTCATTGTACAGAGTAAATGGGTCCCTTTTTCAATTGTGGTTGCAATTTACTATTTGAAAATGGGTCTACATGTAGGTTAGGATGTGAGGTAATAAATATACATGAGAAATGGTGATTTTTACACCGATTTTACGAGAAAATTTACTATGAATGAAAATGGGCCGATTGCTAAGGATTAATATGAAATTGGAATGCTTAATTTCAAAGCTAACTATAAAAATGGGTTCGAAATTCGGAGACCAACTATAAAAATGGTCATATTTTTGTACAATTTGGCCTATAACAATGGTCGATTTTTACGAGAAGGACGGACACCTGTACCCAATTTTGGGTCGAGTAACCCCCCTCCCCCGGGGGCGGGGAATGAGGGGCATGTGCAGGGGTTGAAATTAAAATTCCACGCTAAATCTACTGAAACATTGCGGATTTGTAGTCCGATAATAGGAAAAAATTATTGCTTCATCAGAGAAGCATTCGAGTCAACTGGACCATGACACAAGCAGCACGGCTATTAATATAAACGTGCAGAAAAAACCGTAGGTGCAATGAGAGGGGAACGAAGATCCGTTGGCAGTAATAGAAATACTAGATAACCTACCTGTATAATCTCCCGGGTGGTGACAAAGTGTGAAAGTTGCACTTTAGCTGTAAAATTGGGATCGTTTAATGCACACATCAAAGACGATAATTTGTCTAATTAACACTGTCGCTTAAGAAAGTCCCGTTTCAAAGGAGCACCGCAACCGTAAAGTAACCCAGGGGGAGGGGGCGGTCAGGATAGCGTTCCATTTTTACCGAAAAATGATTAATCTATTAAAGGGGAACGCCTATTATGGAGGCTTGAGTTATGTAGATTGTTACCTGAGCTGATCCATAACAAAAAGAAGTTAAAGGTGATTCGTTTCTTATTTAAACCAAATTGAGGTAAAAAACTGATAAATGTTAATCTAGGAACTGAAAGTTAGGCCTACCATAAAAAAACGTATTAATATCACCGCTATTTATGCATTGATTTGGTAATATTGGTTTTAAATTGGAAAATGTGTAGGTAGGATTTATTTGGGGTGCATGGTGAAGAGGGTTAGGTGAAGAATTTTCAGTCCGTGCTAAATGGTAATACAAATTCATGACCAATAGCCTATAGGAGGGGAGATAGGTGGGAAATAAATTTATGATTTTAAGGTTACTAAACATTGCTAATTTAGTTATAACAATTGAAATATATATTTTTTTAACAGGCCATTTTATGACGTTTACACGCAACTTTTTTGTGAAACCCGATGATTCTAGATGTTGGGTCTATTTGCCGTCGCATCGGGAGAGGGGGTTCAACTGGCAATTCTACGGTGTACCGAAACGATTTGGGACTAATCATTTCGATTGGAGGGTTATTTTATTTGGAATTCAGATTGGCCAAGAACGGCTTTAGGACATGATAAGCGAGTCTCTGTTAACATGAAATAATTGATGGCGGGACTGCCCATACATCAAGATTTCGCCCCATCATGGTTTATTTCATGCAGTGTCTAAAACAATCTTTTATCTATTCTGGTAAAACCAGAGAATTGTGATTTTGCATAAAATCTTTTGGTATAACATTGTCACGTTTTTAGAATGGGGTGATTGGGATTTTAATACCGTTATTTATATTGCGGAATTGTCTTACAACTTCCGATCAAAGAATTTTAAAACTCGAAAATAATGATAAAAGAACACAGGTCAGACCGTTGATATTGGCAAGGGTGTAGCAAGGGGCCAAGGATTTCAGATTTAAAAAGTTGACCTTTCCACAAAAATTGTTTACAAAAGATGGCTTCCGTATATTCATGTGAGATAGAGCTCTTTCAAATACCAGATTTTCAGAAAAAAAATGGAAGATCAATCGAGATCGCCGTCTGACAGCCCCATTTAAGAACTGTCTGTAGAAACTTAAGTCCTATAGTGTATTTTTTTAAGTACATGGAAAGTATCAGGCCAACTTTTAAGCTTGAAAACTTCAAAACAAAACCGCTAGAACAATACATTTTTGTTGGTTTATCCCTTTGCACCGTTGCAGTTAATTAGTTAACTAAAATACTTTCAGAAGACATTGCATACACCAAAACTCTGGATTGGCGTCAGGAAGGGCATCGGTCAATATCTTTTTATCCGGCCATCCCCGTGACGGGGACAAAACCGGATGAAAAACTTTGTTCACTAACTAACTACAGTTAAATGGTTTTAAATAAAAGTTAAATAAAAATATTAAGGTTTGTTTGGGAAGTGAACTATCCGAAAAGTGGTGAGAAAAACGATGTCGGAGGGAAGTGATAACCAGTTTAAACGGACTTTATACATTGAAAATTCTTCAAATCTATGTTCTTTATTCACTTGGAAAAAGATTGGCCCTCTTTCCTTAAATTATTGTTCTCTATTTACTTATTTTATTTCCTAAATATACTGAAAAATCGGGAGATTTTGCTGCAAAACCGGAGTCTCCCGCAGAAAACTGGAGAGGTTGGCATCTCTTGATTTACACCCTCATTACCAAACATAATTATAGTGCCCTAACAGTGTTTTCCAATGAAGGAATATGAACCTGCAAAAATGGTTCCAGCTGGCTAAAATGCATTTTCTTCAGACTATTTGCCGCCAAAGATCTATTGCTCCAGAACTTTTTACTGGGAGTCAAAGTATATTTTTCTTGTCATTAACATTCAGCTGAAACTTGCCTTGCACGTTTTCCCACTCCCAGAAAATACCTATAGTTTTATGCCACAGAAACACAAACCAAACAATATTTAGAAGAATATACACATCGGTCGTTTTTTCTTCCTTGTGAATAACCTTAGGAACATGGGTTTTTTATGCGAAAGAAATCATCATACATGCGTTCAATTTTGAAACTGACGCAAACCATTGCCTAAAATGACAAAATTTTGAAAAATTGGGTTACGTATTTATTGCAAGTAAAATCTAGGACGGGGTATAGCTTTTTCTACCTCAAAAAAAATGGGACGGTTTTTCTGGAAATATTATCTTATGATTTCGGTATATTTTAAAATACTACAAGACTCTCGATTCCTGTTAGTACATCTAAAAACCCATAGAAATCCATGATGAGGTAATGAGATAATTAGGTTTGAGCTCCAGGACCAGAACCCCCCCCCCCCTACCCATGCATGGTCAGGGGGAAAAAATAAACTTAAACCACGCGGAAATCACAACAAGACTATTTTGTACTTATTTACAATATAAATTTATAACAGATAAAAAAAATCAGCCTTATTTCTTCTAAGAGGTAATAATTTGGATCTTGATTGGGAAAAATAACTAAAGTAGTTTAAAAAGTATTTCTTTGTGCAAGGGCGGTTACGAAATGGCATTGTTTTACAAAACTAAAATGTCATTTTCCGCCCATCAAAACTTTGAAAGCTCTTTTATTATTTTCGATTTTAATTGCATAGTATTGTTGTCTTAGCAAAAAAGAAAAGAGAAAAATTTAACAATTTCAAATTTTACAAGTTTGTTTCCAGTAGGCCGCTCGCATTTTGATTTTGGGGGGAGCCATTTTACCGCGTTTTTTTAAAATTTGATTTACTGGGACAGAAAAATTTGCACTTTTTTAGACTTAATTGCTCAAGAGATAGAAACTTTCTATTAAAAATATTAAATGATCCCAAATCGAAATTCTTTTATGTAAACTAATAACTTGACAGTAAAATATGCTTGCAACTGTTTTATGCCATTTGATTTGATTTGTGGAGCTATTCTGGGAAAATCCTTTAAAAAATGGAATAAAAAGCGCATTTAGATGTTTGGAATACTGGAAACAAACTGATTTTGTTGGCCTTATGTTATGACCCTTCATATGGTGTAAGATAAAAAAAGATCTGCCCTCGCTAAGCTTGGATCAATGCACTTTATACATTAGAAAGGAATAAAAACAGAAGCGATCTAAAAAAAAATGGTGCGACATCAATGCAGATTGTCATAGCAAGCCACGATGATAAAAAAAATATCAAAGGGGGTTCAAGAAGAAACTAGAGTGAGGGCGGTAGACTGTTTCTCTTTAATATCACAGAAATCGCAACGACACGTACACTGCCTTTGCCCCTAACTTGTTTTTTTTTTTTTTGCTTTTTCGTGCTTCCGTATAACGAAAAAAGTTCACATTTCTATATCACTTTATAAACAGCAATTGCCTAGTTATTGTTTTTGTCTTAAAATTAATATTTCTTAAAATAGGTAATTTTCATATTTGAGTAATTGTAATGATATTCTTTACCATTTATAAATGTGTCAAAAAATATGCAAAAAAAAAAAATTAATTAGCTCCTGCGTACAATTGATAGAATTTGCGTTCATAATACTTTTGCAAATGGCTTCATAAAAATAATTATGTCATGGATGTTAAAAATTATGAATTTAAACTTTGTCTCTACTTTTCTGCAAACAATCATTTTTTTGTAATTGACTGGCTACTAATTAAGATTTTTTTGTACAGCTTTGACCTTTGATAATTATAAGCAGTCTCAAAACCAATTAAATCCATTTTTGAGGTTGAAAGTAAAGCAGGATGTAGGGCAATTTACGTAGAAGATTTATTTGACGCGCAGCAGTATCATGTTGCCAGATTTTGTTCTTGATTGGGGAATTATGTCGCTGGTGTCAAACTCCTAGAGTCTTAGGTACCCTTATTTTATCTACTAATTTGCATTTGAGTGAATATGGTGAGATAACTATTAAATTTATTTCTAAATATTATAACCAAAAAAGGGAGAAAGAAGCGTCCAAAGGGTGAATTGTCCCGAGGTTCGAATCGTCTTTTGATATTGTGACCGATTGGCTTGGCCGAATTGGCTTTGGGCGAATCGTTTGGGTACTTGTTATGAATACAGGCTCGTGATGGCTGAAGCCGATGAGTGGCTTTTTTTTATTGCATATGACATCATCGAATTACCCGCGTGATTTTTAACGTTTATTCAGTGATTTTGTACCAGTTTTCCCTTAAATGTGCAACTTTTGAAATTGTCACACCCGATGATAATATTTGGTGTGTTTATTTTTAATATTATTGTGATGTCAACAAATCGTAGTTCCTCGTGATTTGCACCTAAACAACATCGTTTTCGTGCTTGTGTTAATGGTCCAAACGAAAGCGGCGTTAAACTCTCAGATTGTATATTCGGTGGCAGGTCGCTATTCAGAAGATCTCTATTAAATCAGAAGACCCACTATTCAGAAACCCACTACTCAGAAGCCCCACTATTCAGATTTCTGAATAGCCCTACCTTCTGCATGAATAAAGGGATTTCTTGAAATAGAGGGCTTTTTTTTGTTGTATTATATTTAAAAGACCCGCTACTCAGAATGTTTTGTTCTGACTGACTGGTTTTCTGATTATTGGGTCCTTCTGGTCACTCAGAAAACCACCCCGTTACTGGAAAGGCCCCGCTATCAAGATTCTGAGTTGTTGGCTGTTTTATATGTGGTTAAAACGGCCCATTATTCAGAAGACCCGTCAGGCAGAATATTTTCTGACAAACATCGGGATATTTTCTGAATACGGGCCTTCTCAGTAATGGTTTTCTAAGTCATCAGAAAACTTAAAGGAAGGGGTCCACCATTCAGAATCATTTCTATCAGCAGGTCCTCTTTTTGACAAGGTGATCGACACCATGTTCATCATAATGCAATGCTGCATGTTCATTTAACCCTCTCCAACCAGTGTGGCTAGGTTTATGTAAAACGTTTAATTGGGGGGGGGGGCTGAACCCCCAAATTTTCCATGCCGAACGTCCCCGTGAACGTGATTTCAGTGTGAATTCGTACCAAATAATATCAACATTCCCAGCACATCCTTTCTACGCCCCAAAGTCGCGCTCGCAAAATTCGTACTAAATTAGAGTACAATTTTTAATTTTTGTCTAAAATCCACACAAACAATAGTTTTTTACCGGATTTTTAGGTCAAAATGAGAAAGAAAAGAATTAACTTAAAAATGGGAAAGTTAGCATTAAAGTACTGGAGCTTTAACCAAACCTCTACTCCTCAAATTTGGGGTGGGGGGGGGGGGGGCAGCTTACCCTCCCCCTCCCCCCCCCCCCCCCCCCGCTTAAGGTTGTGGTGGCTATTGTTTTTGGCGCAAAAATGTGCGAAAGGATGTCGAATCGTTTCCCTAAAATCATTTTGCGACACAATCGCGGATTGTTTTTTATGTATGGCAAATTTAACGTACGTTCAGTTTTTTCTCTTTAAAACTTAGGTTTTTCATTGTGGTAAAACTTAGTTTATCAAAGACACCATATCAGCCTCCAGACCCGCACCCCCTGGGAAATTGTGTTCACTTTACGTTTGAAGATTCCGGACGCCATTAATTGAAAAAAAAGGACCCCAAAGGGCCTTTGCCTCCGGGGGTGTGCTCCCATTTTGGGGGTCAAAAGTCAAATAAATTTATATGTCCTATTCCGCTTAATGTTATTGTCCTACATATGAGGTTTTGCCGGGCATGAGAAATTGATATTGGAACAAACGTTGAAAAATCCAAAATGGCTGCTTTTGCTAAAAAATGACGCCCAAATGGCATGGGTCAACCTCTTTCTTATCACGAAGTCTTGTAATCACACTATAGTTTTTGCAGCGGCGTGCAAAACCAATTCTTTCTTCTTCTGTTTTGTTACCTTTCCTAGACTAGTGAAAGTATTCCTTTGATATTCGACTGCTAATTCTTTATTTCAGTTCAAATGTTGTGCATAAACATTACATTCCTTGGTAAACTAAGTGTTACTTTTGTGGGGTGGGTGTTATATTTTACCTATCAGGGCTATCTAATTTGGTTATGTTTTTTGTGGGTTTTTTGTACGGCTATTTATTTGGGCAGGCTATTTTGTTTGTTATGGCAGGAATCCCACATCATGGTGTTTGGGCAAAATAGCCCATTTTTTAATTTCCTGGGAGTTACTCTTGAGCTTTTTCCTTGTAACGTAAATAGTATCTTATTATTATTATTAAAATGCCCCATTTCAAAATAACCCATATTGTCACTTTCCCTCTATTGTGATTAAATCAGAGTTTCCTATTTACATTTTTGGGATGTGAAAAATCAATAATTAGCACTTTTCAAAATCAAATGGCGTCCAAAATGGCAACCAAAATAGACCATGATTGAGAAGGATCCCTTTGCACCCGCAAAACAGGCCTCATACAGGCATGATTCTGGTGTCCTAGCCTGTGTTTTCAGAAGCAAGGAGACCATCTGAAACATCGTTGAAAATATTAGAGCTTATTAGATTCGTTGGTTATGTTATTTGTTCTCGCCCCATGACCATGCGATTCCAGGTTCGAATCCCACACAGGGCGTATGACTTTTTTTCCTTCCTCTTTCATCTTCCTATAATTAATAATTTTAGCCACTAATGGTATCCAAAGTACTAATTAGATTTTATTTCATTTGTTTTCGCGAAAAATACGTGTTCTAGGCTGGATCGAACCGTATCAAATGAATAGGTTACACTCCGTCCAAGACGAAAAAGTATTGTGAATACCGTACCAAAAGGGTGGTGAAAGCTGGCGATCACTAAGAAAAAATATTATCCTGATGAGTGTGATGAAAAACATCCGCAAAATCAGTAGGTGAGAGGATGCATTCCCCGTAAGGGTATTGCATCCTATCACCCCACCAGACAATCCTTTCTAAACAACAATATTCTCCAAGCACAGGAGATAAACAAAAATTATGTGCAACATCAAAACAGTGCAAGACATGTACCAGACATTGGAATCGCTTCAGCATGCCTTCATTAACAAACAACCCAAGGGCCCTTGGAAGGAAGTTATTTGGAAGTTTCATTATTGATGAGATATCCATTCATTTAGGATTGGCTAAATGTCTATACCCATCCTGCCCCCCCCAAGCGCCCCGGGGGATGCCGCCGCAATACGGCGGTACGGTAAGTACGTATAGCCTGTTTCTAAAAATGGAAAACGTAAATTGAAAACCAGCGTTGAAAATTCTCAAGACTGGAAATACACCAATGCATTTGGGGGAAAAGGGCCCCTGCGGCCCGTAGAGATTGCGTGTGGACTTTTCGTGTTTGGAGCACCGAAGTACCCGACAAAAAAAAACGTTCAATTTTCTCGTAAGGTTCTATAGGTTCAGGACCCAATTCGGTACATAGTTTTAAAATAAACATAGTAACGGACCCTCTGATGCAAAAATCTCCATAGAACCCCTTCGTTTTCCGGAGATATTTGAGATTTAGTTTTATTTGCATGCATTCGGCTATGACGAACTGATAACGTTCATCTCTCGCGCAGTCCTAATTAGAAATATTTTTAGGAGTCTGTGACACAGACTAACACAGTTTCCGCACCGCCGTACGCCACAACATCTATTAATGTACAGCTGGCCCCCCTTCATCTGGCCAACCGCAACACATGGCATCGATAATGGAGGGCAGGACCCAGGTCAACATAATCGTTTAACCTCACTACCAGAACGGGTCTTGACACTTTGGTAGTAGATCGGACCCTCTATATCAACGCAATATCGCAAGCCATAAAGGCCATAACGTATTGCTGCAAGCGTTGCGAGATAGTAGCAACGCGTTGCGACATTTCCGGCAACTTGCGCCACGCGTTGCGGCTGTCGGCCAATCAAAATCAGAATTTCTGTGACGTATTTCAAAAAATAGACCCACAACGACCTTGTAGATACTTTGGCAAACGCGCTAACAAACCTTCACACGCATGTCGAGCTTCACACCGTTGCAAGCTTCCACAACGCGTGTAAGGTTAACAAGCCATAAGGGTCATAAAACGTATTCCCGCAACGCGTTGCGACATTTCGGCAACGCGTTTGCGGACATTTCGGCAACGCGTGCGACATTTCGGCAACGCGTTGCGACATTTTGGCAAAGCGTTGCGACATTTCAGGGCAACGCGTTGCGGTGTCGGCCAATTCAAAAGCATGAAAATTCTGTGACGTATTTCAAAAATATAAATCTCACAACGCGTTGCGAATTCACAACGCGTTTGCAAACCTTCACAAGCGTTGCGGCAATACGTTATAAACCTTATTGCCTTTACAACACGTTGTGAAGTTTAAAACGTGTCGTGAAGCTCGCAACGCGTTGTGAGGCTTGCACGCGGTGCGAAGGCCATAAAGGTCATAACGTATTGCCGCAACGCGTGTGGAGCTATTTTTTGAAATACGTCAAAAATCGGGATTTTGATTGGCGACGCCGCAAAACGCGTTGTGAAATGTCGCAACGCGTTGCTACTTTCTCACAACGCGTTTTGATGCGCGGCAATCAAATCACGTTATGACCCTTATGGCTTGTGGACCTTCGCAACGCGTTGTAAAGCTGACAACGCGTTGTGAATCTCGCAACGCGTTGTGAAGGCGTGCAACGAGTTGTGAGTTTCCACAACGCGTTGCTAGACACTTTGCAAACACGTTGCGGGTCTATTTTGTGAATACGTCACAGAAATTGACCGTTTTAATTGGCCGCACCGCAAAGCGTTGTGAAATTTTGGACAACGCGTTGCTATTTCTTGCAACGCGTTGCTACTTCTTGCAACGCGTTTGCGCATTAAGTTATGGTCTTTATGGCTTGCCATAAACGCTAGGTAGGTAGTACTCTCAAAATCTGGTGGTCACTTTTATAGGGGCCAATTTAAGTTGTTACAAAAGGGGTAAACTGTTTAAAAAATGC